>JAVCKT010031012.1:0-17885 GCA_032273925.1 Rhynchotus rufescens | reverse complement strand
CAGATCCTCCATAGATTCTCACTAACAGAGGAAGTGGCAGACATGCTCTGTCACAGATCCTCACAAATGTACGGAAGTGAAGCAGAAAAGAAGGTGCATTCATCCACACATGTAAATACAGTCTGTTTTTTAAGTTAATGTTTCTTTTTTCTGGATGATAGCCACATAAGGATTTGGTGAACCATGAAATTATTATGGTCCTTTTCAGTTTGTATGCTTATTATGACTGTTTTATTACAGTCAAAAACAATTAAAATTATTTTATGAAGGTCAATACTGTTAAATACTATCCTCATATATATGCTCAAACATTCTACACAGATAAATTCTCAGAATTATTATAGTGTATGAGTGCATCTCTCTGAAATGCATACAGTTCTAGTAATATTTTCCCAATTAAACAACAAGCAAACAAGCAAAAAGCAATTTGGGGGGGAAATGAAAAATAATCAAGCAGAGAAAAACAGAAAGTCTAAACTAGTTCTCTTATACTTAGCCTAGGGCTTAGCCTAGGCCCAGTGATGGGACTATAGTTACATATCCAAAGCCACATATGATGGTCAATTTTAAGCCTAGTATAAAAATGCAACCAAATGTTTGATCAATTTCTCACATTGCTATGGAAAGTGCTATCAAATTGATAACATTTAAAATTGTAACATTTCTCAGAAAAAAAAATTATTTATTGTTCTATACTATGAACTACTATTCTAGATTTCCGAGGGGAAAGGATGAGTATTTTGGCCTTCAAGACAGCTCTAAGAAACACCTGCATTTAGAATAAGAAATTTTGTAAGCCTATCTGGTACTATGCAGGCTACAAAAGGAAATACTAAGCGTTATATCCCATCTGAGGCTGAAATTAATAGAGTTCAAATTTCTTTTTCTCTCCAGAACATATGGGATATATTTAATATAATTCTCAATGCCTGTGGATTTTTAAAGCCTTACTGTCAGAAAAAGGAACTGTGCATTCACACAGGAGTAATTATTTTTAGTCTTTTTTCACATTTTAGACTGAAATCTAATGAGCATTTTCATAGAGACTCTGATGTGAAGGAAAAAAAAGTCTCTAACTGATCACATAACTAATCTCTTACTAAACTTTAGGTTGAGCTTAGCTATCATTTCTTGCAAATACACTACAAAAAGATTACACTACAAAAAGAGCTGCTGGAAGGCCCATTTGGAATGGCAGCAGATAAATAAACTTATTTTCCTTCTTTTTGCTTAATTCCAAAGAGCAACGTGGATGAGATTTGATCCCCCAGCCAGGTTCAACATCAGAGGTGCAGAGCTGAGAGCTCACCAGGCAGCAGTGTCTCGTGCCTTTTCTCGAGGCAAACTGAGTGCTAAACACGGGCTCCAACCCAAGGGCTCTCTCCCCGGCAAGCTGCGTGCTCCGCAGCTCCGAGGGGCTGCCTGGAGTGGCTCCCATGGCAGCACGGAGCTCTCGCTGCAGGAGTCACATTGCTTCTCTGGCACTTCCCTGTGCAGCTCCCGGAGGAGCCGTGCTGCACCCAGGGATGGTCAGGGCAAAACCCCGCAGTGTTCCCGAATCCCAGATCTCTGGGCTTGCAGAGCTTTGCGAAGGACAGAGGAGGCTGGTGGCCACAACAGTCACATCCTCCTAGTGCTACCTGCCCTTGTCTGCTTTTTCAAGTTGGAGATCAGAATGTGTTTGGGGATTCTGATAGATTTGGGGAATTATTCAAAATAAATATTCAAAGACAAATATATATCTCATTTTAACGTTACAAAGGTCATTCTGCATAGAGACCCCCGTGGTTTTACATAAACCTGCAATGTTTTTATGAATAGCTTTTGATCAAGGTAGACACTGTCTCCTTGGTCCCTGCCTTAAACTTCAGAAACAAATTAAATTACCCTGCTTCGATGCTTAAAGCTCCTTCAGACTAACACCAGGCAACATCCACCCACATGATCAGAAATGCTTGCCTCAGATTACTATGCTGCACAATGTCAAAAATAGATATTTCTATAGAAACAAGGTTGCTATTTACTGTGACTAAGTTTAAGCCCGATAGCCTTAGCTAATACGCAAGATATGCTTTTATTTTGTCCTTTTCATTCAGACCAGCTCTCTTTCTTATCCAGGTCAGAAGCAAATACAATTGTTCTGATTTGGCCAAAACGTTCGGGAGTAATTTGCAGCATAATCTGCAAAATCCTCCATTTTTTATTGCTGATGCCTGCAGATCTTTTTGCTGAGGAACAATCCAGCTCAGTTATGCATCTTCTGTGTACTGACTGAGGCTATTCCTCCTTTGTTGCCACTGTTTATCATTGTGCAGAAATCATACAAATCTAAGATTCTTACCATTGAAACTTAACTTCTGAGGAATTTTCCATGAAAATAGATCATCTTATTATTCTTTAGTGCATTATAAATATTCATTATTTTCCTAACCTGCCTATTTAGATACATACTGACATTTTCTGGTTGCATACTGCAATTTATATTCCAAAAGTAGTTTAAAGCCCCAAACTGTTCTGTGTAATGAATTGGTGCCAGGAAATGAAATGAATTGTACTAAATAAGTTCACAATTCTTTCTTGAATTACATCCATGAAACACAATTATCTGCATTTGTCTCTGGCAATGGCAAAATAAGACATGCTGGGAAAATGTTTAGTTATCATTTTAGTATCTAAGTAGGATTTCTCTATTAAATATCATTGTTTTCCTGTTGCTGTTTAGGAAAGAGCCCTGTTTCACAGAGAATAGCTGAGCAGCAAAGCTAAGCAGGACTTTAAGACCCTCCCAGGGTTCTGCTGACATGAGAACTATCTCAAGTTTTGCTTCCACAGACACCTGAGGTATTAGTAAGCACTGTGGTACAGTGCAGATGGCACCTGGGTGCCAAAACTCAAAAACGCTGGTTTTGAAAATCCTGTCCCAACAAAGCAGTCACTTGGATAATTTCCTTGCTTTTAGTAACAGTCTATTGTAACTGTCTATTGCTGTGAGGAATTAAGTCGCCTTCACCGGGAGTGTGAGCCAAAACAACAGGGCCTTCACCACTCTTGAGTGCGTGCCCTGAAGCAAGTCACTGCTGTCTCTGCCCCACTTCCTTCACCCATAAAATGAACATATTGCACACTTTACTCAGAGCAGTGTAAAATGGAAAGGACTCTGGATCCAGATCTAGTTTTAAAATGAGAAAGTGAGGGGACTGACAAGCTTTTGTATACTGTGTTTTTTTTATTACTACAGTAAAATTAACAAATTGTCAGAAAAGAAAACCTAAAGCTGAAGTTCACTTGTTGCCTTCTCCTTCACTAACCATTTGTCAAGCATCAGTTTGGAGAGGAAGGAGGGTGAGCATCTTTTAGCTACAATTCCTCCAGCTCTGCCAAGAGGTTCATTCCAGGGGAGGGCAGGAACCTACAGAGCACACAGGCCAGCAGGGACAAGGCCTCATTCAGTGCTATCCCCAGGCTGGAAGGAGCACGGAGAGACTCATCTCTGCTGAGCTCTCTGCTCAGGCTGCACTTCCTTCATAAACACATGGACCACAAATATGCATGAAACACTTATTTTCAAAACCAATGTGTAATCTCATAACTAAAACACTTAATTGGAGAAGCCTCTGTCAAAATATAATTGAAACAGTTCCCTGAATGTAATCATATGAAATCAGAAAGCTTGTCTACACATTTTGAGAATGACTTTACAATTTGAAAGACACTATTAAATGACATAATTGCATTAAGTTAACCAATCTTTGCAAAAACACTAGACAGTTCTTATATTGTGCTCTAATATGCATAGGAGAAGATTTAAAAGATTAGTCGTTGGGCATCACGCTCTAGATGACCCTGCTTGAGCAGAGGGCTCGGACTAGAAGATCTCAAGAGGTCCCTTTCAACCTCAACCGTTCTGTGATTCCGTGATTAGCAGTTTTGGACTAGAAAACAAGAATACTAGATTTATTTATTAACAAAAGGTTACTAGACCATTGGTATAGCTCAGATTGAGTAAGCTTGGAAGTGGTCAGAGTAAAAAAGCAGATCTCCCTTCACTCTGGCAAAAAGAGCTACTACATTTTGATTATTCTCCCTATCTTCAGTAAGGAACCCAGAACAAATCAGGACGTCATGCTATTTAATATTTGTCTTGTAGATTGAAAGAATAAATCATTTGGGGAAAATAGCTCCCTAGAGACTTAACAGAGCCAACAAAAATAACACAGTGGACACTTCTGGAGAGACTGGCAGCTATTGTCATGTACTAAGAAGCTGAGCTTTTATGGCTCTGTCATTAAATGATGAGTCATAACTGACATATGAATGACAAAATTCTAACATGGGCAAGAAGAGATAATAAAAAAAAAAAAATCAGGGATCCTCCAGTTGTGCTCAGAAGAAAAGACAGGATCAGGACTATTTTACAATACCAAATTTTCCTTTGAATGCTGATCAAGCATTTAATATTAAAAAAAGAAACAGCCAACTCTAAGAAGTCTATGTTATGCTACACCCTAAAATATGCTGAGACACAGCTGAGAGGGAAAGGAGAGTTGGGAGCTGATTCAGCAGTTCTGTATCACTCATCTCGTTACTCCTGAAGAGGAAAGTGAATTCATTACATTTCAGCCAACTCTGTGAAGCTGGAATAGTGCAAAAGCAGCTAGAATGGGTTCCAGGGGTGTGTTGGACATTTTCTGTTTTGTTTGGTTTAATTCATTTTAATTCATAATGTTCCTAAAAGAGTACTTTAATTGTGTTCCTTTGAAGCCTTAATATTTTATTTTAAAATCCCATGGAGCTGAAATATAATGTCTCCTCAGATCTGGAGAGTACCTAGCAAATAAGATGCTGTTACTCTGTTTAAAAAAAAAAAATGTAACAAAACTTAAAGTAGAGTCTCCACAGCAAAACAGGGAATCTGAGCTGTATTATATTCATAAAAATTTGCCATAAAAATTTTAATTTTTGCAGTGAGCAGTGCAGCAAAAAAGAAATGTAATATTATAACTTCACATGTTATTACTAGAAACAGGTGTCTAGTGGGAGAGAAGCTGCAAGATTTTACAACCACAGCTACCTCAGTAGTGGCAATTCCAGACGGACAATAAATGAAGATAAGTAACTTGTAAGAACCAGACACAGAGTACAAACGCTGCTGTTGTACCACAGCCTGCAATCACTACTATCAGGTTATTGTAATGGGTATAAAGTGGCTATCACGATGGTACCTTAGTAACACTTCTGAAACCATCTAGGGTACGATCTATTTAGATATATTGAAAAATAAAGCACTGTAAATTTAGAAAAGCTGGATTTAGGCTGGTGTCACACACGTCCTTCTTTTTCTATTAACTTCCAACTGACGCAGTAAGTGAAGCAGGGCACCCATCAGCAAATAACAGGCTATCACATAATTGTACGCTGTATCATAATGTATTCACTCTAGAAGGCAAAATTAAAGCTAAATTTACTTTCATGAGAAGAAAAAAAGCAAGTAAAAATGCTGACGATTTTAGAAGTCTACATATGTCAAGAACAGTGAATTAAAAGGCTTTCAGTGAATGGACTTTCTCTGGTAGAAGTATCAGGTGGGAATTCTCCCTAGTTACAATTCCAGCACTGCCAGCAACAACAGCAGCAATGTTAGCAGTCGAGTTCAAGGTACACAGGTCCAAACTGCTTTTCCATTACTGAGGGAAAATGATGCATCTAATTGTAGATTTCCAAATAATCTGCTACCCAGATTTAGTTTAATGAACTATTAAGATTCCAAGACAGAACTTAAGTAGAATTTTTTGGAAATAGTCTATATATAAAGAATGATTTCTGAAACACACTGCATGCAACTTGCATTCAGTTTTTACACTAATTTCCATAGTATTTATGTCAGATACTATATTTAATGTTCAGAAGATGTAATTTCAAACAGGTTTGCTTTACCAGAAATACAAGCATGCTGAGGTCTAAGAAAACTATTTTCATAAGAGCTTGCATCCACACTGATCTCAGTTGCTTCAGTTTCACAAGGAAAATAAGGTAAAGTTTTTTCACTTACCACGTTCCTCTCTCTCAGTCTAGTAAGTAGTTCATCTGAATACGAATAAATTATCAGTAACTTTCATCTAGCTTCTGTTCTTGCAATAGCAAATCCATTTTCAACATTATTCAAAAGCTGCTTTGCAGAGTTGCCTATTGCCAAAGGACAGGTATTCCAAATGTCCATTTTGGTTCATGCTTATTTCTAGTAACAGCCTTAACTACCCTCTTTCATAAATCCACCCGCAATTACCAGGGAATTGACATTTACCTTTGGAAATATGCAGTTCCCACATGCAGCCACTGGATGGACTTACAGAGCCAGTGGATATTTTGAGATCGCAGACAAGATGCATAATTAGGTGAGCAACTGGGAAGAACTTTCCCTTCTGGGCAGCCGCAGGAATTTTCTGTAGAAAAATTCTGAGCCTAAAAAGCAAGGGATAAGAAGAGATTTTAGCGTTTGCTATTTATGCAATCCTTACTTTCCAATACAATTCATTAAACCATGCTTTGGAAATGAAAAAGAGTGATAAGGAAATAGGTTTTGTAAGAAAACAGGCAGGTCCATCCCATAGAAGTAATGATTTGCTATTAAAGTTCTAAGAATTATACTGAAAAGAGGCTACTTTTTGCCAGTTCAGTTTGGAAATGGAAACAAAACTGTCCCAACCCATTTCTTAACTCTTTAAACTAGGAGCTCTGTGAATAAAACAGCACGTACAGAAAAGTTATTCCATATTTCCTCTTTTTTTTTTTTTTTTTTTGATTTATAAAAAATTATGTTTGTTCCTTTTTTTTTTTTTTTTTTGAATGTGCTTGAATGCCATTCTGGTGAGGAGCGGAGAGCAGACATGGATGAGCTGCTTGTGGCCATGGGAAAGGCCGTGGGGCTAGGACGGAATGACACTTGTTAGCAGTATAGGAACCGTACTGCCTGCCACTAGGCGCTGCCTACAAGTGCAGAAGTGCAGGTAGGGCATCTCCTAATGCCAAGTGCTGTGCTGATCTCACATGGGGGAATACCACCCAGCCCCAAAGCCTGGCACTTGGCACCCAAGAGTGCAGGCTCCTCTTTCTCCCTCTCATTTCCTACTCTGCTTCTGCAGCAATTACCAAGATAGTGATCTGGCAGGAATGAGGTCAGGCTGCAAGAATATTAAATGACTGAGTCAGAGAGTGGGAACGGGCCTGGCAACTGCAGGGACTGCCTTCGCACCAATAGATATCATTGCCAAAGTAGCAAAAGTGAGACAAATCAGGCTCTGTTCTGCCTCTCCCTAGAACCCCTCCCTGTTCTCCCCACTACACACAGTGGCATGTCACAGGCTCGCACCTTCCTGCTGAAAACCTCCTGAAATGCTTGATATCTCTGCCAAGAATGCGTCCCCCCACAAAGCCCCTGAGCACAGCTTGCTATTCCTGGCTTGTTCTGACCTCCTTTAATTTCTTAACCTTGTTCTGGAAGTAGGTGCTAGTCTGCTTGCAATCACTAGACCAACCAAACAGCAATTCTTTCATTCCAGCGCTGCTCCAGGAAGCCTCTGAGAAGCTGCTGCACTGCAAATCTCACACCGCAAGAGAGGAGGTCACGGGCTCCCTTCCAGGGCAGACAGCACCACAAGCCACCAGCCCCAAGCTGGAACTGCAACTGGGTGGGGTAGCACCCTAATATTACAGAGGGTGATGGAGACGGAGCCCAGGAAACCACCGAACCACCTACACAGGCTAACCAAGTGAATCATCGACCTCTCTGGTCTGCGAAGCCTCCAACCCTCACGTGATACTGCAGATAGAATGGTGGACTGGCTCACACAGATTTTAAAGGTGCTTTGAAATTACACGTTACAATGCAAGCTACTTAAGGAGATACGTTCAGTTTAGGAGCAATCCTCCTTGGGACAGGACATCTAGGGAGTCAATATTCTAGATAAAACATCGAATAAGAAATTGTTTGCTGTTATAAACAGCATAGCTATTCAAAGCCCGAAAGATGCAGAGTAATCTACTATTACACCACTATGTCATACTTTACAATCTAGTTAGGAAATACTGAATAAGGAAATATTGAATCTATATCTATAATATTTCTTCTCATGAGAAATGTGCCAAGCAATTAGTTACTCGATCAACAAAGGACAAAGCTGATTCAAAGCCCTGAAACTCTTAATTCACAGATTGTTCAGTAACTTACTTTATTTCCCTTGGATATACTACTAAAATCATTCAGATTACTAACAAATCTGTTCCTGTTACTGTACACCTGTAAGTGTACTAGACCATTTGTCCTATTGAAGGCAAATGGCAAATAAGAGAAGAAAAATGCTGCCAAGGGCGCGGGGTTTGTCAGTGCTGGGGCCTGTGGGTTCCCACCTGCTCTGCGCGGTGCCGCTGCGCGCCCTGCGTGGCAGCTTGGTGCCTGCACCATGAGTGCGGGGGACATATGATATTCAGCACGAATTCCCCTCATGCCATTAACATCCTGTACCTTCTTGGGCACACAAACACACACAAAACTTACAGTGTTGTCTTACAATTTAGAAAATGGCTTTAATTCACTTGGGACATTCACGCCTGTAACAAGATTAGAGCACTCTACATTCCTCAGCTCAGACATTTGAAATGTCTAAACCTGATGCCAAATTATTTTCTGCATCTCCACAGTGCCTGCATGTACTCCTGTTGACTGGTATTGCTTATCTCCTGACGTTTCAGAGTGTTGATTTCAGCTTAGCTCTTTAAAGGCATGAAGACTATTGGTGCATGTTTTCATGTAGGTTCTCTAATCTTTTTCTACTCACTTCACGGCTGAATTTCTGGCACCACATGCATAGCCTTTGCGAACCAAAACCAAATATCCATGCAAATATAAAGGAAAAAAAATTTTAAAAGGAAAAAAGATAATATGCAATTCCAGAGCTATAGATAAAAATATTGACAATTCTTCTACCTTGGGGAATATCTGCTTTTATTTATGTGTAATCAAATACCAAAGACAGAAGCTGATAACAGCAGACTTGTTTCTCTCCATTAACATAGGTGCATTCAGAGCTGACCAGCAAAGGTCACAGGCCAGCGCAACGAAGGGAATCCTGATCCAGAGGAAGCCCCATCCCTATTTTACCATCTTCAGTCTTAAGGCTCCATGTCCTTACATGAGAGCCATCCATGTCAGACTCTGATCTGCACTGCTCTACAATGAGGTACATATTTCTATAATTTATTTCACTTAAACTTATAAAAATGAAATGTGAAAAGGTGTTAACAAAAGGTATTCTTCCCTCAAAAATGAGTCTCTCACCACTTGTAAGTACAGACTGCACACCACAAATCCAGCCTAATTCCCTAATGAGGGAATGGATACCTTGAAAAGAAGCAGAGGTGCTGTGAAGAATGCTAACTTTGTGAACCAACGCACATTTTCTTTATCCATGATTCACAGCCCTTAGATGAACTCAGAGATAATGGTGATTTTGAAAACCTGGAGAATAGTCCTTATGCCTGCAACTTGTGACTTGTGTAAAGAGCTTACTCATGAGCAAAGATTAATGGAAATGGATACCACAGTTGCATAATAAAGGTGTAGATTCATGGTGTAGATAATGAACAAGGGATATAGCAGTCTAGCATAAATTGTACATCTCATAGTACAAACAGAAAGGAAAAGCATACTAAGATCTTTTCTTTCAGAATGTACTGTTCTTGAATTAAGGAGTTCTGTGATTTCTAAATACAACACTACTGTGCAGCATTTACCAGTGTGGCAACGTCTTTTTATCTAAACTTTTCCCCACAGAAATGCCTAGAGATTGACAATGTGGTTTCACAATTAGCTTAATCCAATACACATTTGCACAGCCAGAGAAAGAAGCCTTCTTGTCCCCTGCTCCCTCTCGGGCTGCAAGTTCCTGCCCCTCCCATGCCATGGTATCATGCCAAGCCCCACACCAAGCCCTGCCACAGCCCTCAAGTCCCCAGAACAAAGGGGCTTTGCAGCTGGCCAGCCCAGAGCTCACACGGGCTGTGCAGGGCACCTAGGCAGCTTTGACATCAGAAACCAACACACTGCCAATGAGTCTGGAATCCAGAGACCTGCTTTCACGCTTAAGCTCTTGGTACACTGGGTGCCAGCATGCCTCAAAATGAGATTAAAAGCAACGGGAGAGCTGATCAGGACACTGCCAGAAGCTGTCAGGTTAGCAGGTACTTGCTGATGGTAGCTGCCCTAGGGAAACATGGGTGCAGGATTGCAGGTGCCCTGTCCCACCTATTTAGCTGCAAACCTCCCAGAAAAAAAAAAAAGTTAGGGCAGATGATTTTCCTGGTAATGTGATCCAATAGAGGAGAACAGCATGGTGATAACACTTGCCCGCCTACAGACTGGTAGCAGCCCTTGGTCAGAGGTGGGGGAACTCGAAGCTAATTCCTTCTTTGGCCAGAGACACTCTAAATCCTTTAACATAAAAAAGGCACCACCACCAACAACAAAAAAAATCTTAATGGCATCATGACAAATTGTATGTACAGGAAATACAGTTCTGCATGTGAATATAGCGAAGAATGAAAAAAAAAAAAAATCTTGCATGCGAGTTGCTAATCACCATCAACAAAAAACGCAGAAAATCCCAACATAAATCACAGAATTTGCCTTGCAGAGCTTTTAGCATCTGGTCCAGACACACGGAGAGGTGCACGTGTCACACATTAATCTACTTCACCAAGCCTGCAGTTCCTACCAGAAGGTAGTACACAAATGGGGGTTGTAAAATCATGTGAATTGCGATGAACAATGACAGGTATTTCTAAAATGCAGTTTATACAATCATATTTTCACTTCCTTAGCCAGAAAGCCTCCAGGTCAGCCTGGGGAGACGCACGCCACAGCATCATCTCTCAAACCTTTTGAAAAAGTAGAGACATTTCACCAGTCTTGGTTTGGAGTTCTTTTTTTTTCTTTTGGATTGTACAAAAAAGTGGTGAGCCCGTGAAGCAATTTCTACTTATTTCCCTCTTTGGGTTGCTATGTCTGCCTTTAAGTTTTAAGATATTTCCAATCTTTATTACAGAGCAGCCCAAAATATGCACTGGTAGTGTAAAGACTTGGTAAATAAGGATCTCTTGAAATCTCATGTCATCAGCTTTTTGCCATCTGTCCACATCATGCACAGAACTTTGATCCTCAGTCTTAAAACAAGTTAAAGCTCCCCAAGACTATCTCAAATTGGACTGCCTTGCTAGACCTGTGTCACTGCTGCTCTTTATCTAGGCATCTTTTTATGATTTGCCAGTCAGGTCACCAGAACATTCAGTACAAAGAGCAAGAGAACCCGCTACCATGCTCTCACATCATCACGGCAGCAAGTTCTTACATCAACACAGAAGATCTCACTTACTTGAACTCCCAAGTGCACAATAGTGAGGGGACAGGAGAAGCAAGCAAGGATTAGCCATGACCTCTGCTGATCACCTGACTTTGACTGAATAGATAATTATGTACTACCTTCTTATGTTTAAAGGCTTCATTGCTTCTTTCAGTAGCAGTTCTTTAATTTTCTTGTTCTAGAGCATGAAGTTCAGTTGTGATGTGCTGTATTTAATCCGCTTTCATAACAGAGGGTAAGAAGATATTTAAACAGGGTGAGTAGGCTACATAAGCTCATCTCAGAAGGTGTTCATTAAAAAAAGAATTGCAAGTGCTGCAATGAGGTAACACCTGCGTTTAGCAAATCCTGGCTGTAAAATGTCTGGAATTCATTCTGATTTGAACTTTGCTGAGTGCGCATACATGTTTAAGTTCACAGTTCTCTGTTCTCCAGATAGACCAAGACAGCATGTCTTCTTGCCCCTGCTTGTTCACCTTTGCAGTTAGGAAAGAAATTGGTGACTTTTTACATAATTACAGCTTTTGTATTTACCCCCTTAGGAAAATAAATATTAACGGACAGATTTTGATTTTGTATTTGGCCACTGACCTTGACGAGAAACAACTAACCAGTGTGATGCAGTTCTCCTGTATTTTATGGGATAATCTGTTTATTTCAGAGAATACTATCAGTAACATCTTAAAATCAAGCTTATCCTCAATCCACCAGGATGGGAGGAGAAAGACAGAGAACAGCACAGAAATTAGGAGTTATTGTTAAAATCCAAATATTACAAACTATGACAACATAGCTATGCTGATGGGTGGAGACTGCAATCATGTTCAGAATCACAGAAAAATTTCTCCCTCCCCATCTCATTTTGCACAGGCGAAGAAAAAGGCCTTAGGTAGCCATTATGCTTTGCCTCCAGGTAGGCTTCTTTAAATCAGAATATCTCTGATAGCAGAAATAGAATTCCTGGTTTTTCATAGGAAAGAATTACTTTAAAACTGTTCTTGCATGTAACAACCTTCTCAAAATATAAAAGGGCATTTATGAAATTGAAGATACAATACAAGGACTCCTGCAGTGAAAATACTTAATTTAAAAATCTAGTTGTGCTTTGTTTTCCAGGTTTAATTATCAAAAACTGCTAAGAAAAAAAAAACTTGAAGAAAAAAAGAGTTAATACTAGATGAAATTTTCTCATTTAATTCTTTTCCTTAGAAGAAGAAGAGTTTCTCTTTTCTTTTCACATGTGCAGCCGTTAATTAGTCTGCTCAGACACAAGCACTATTAGCTGGGCTTTGTCACAATTACCCATATTTGGTAGCTAATTGCTCCTTGAGCAGTCTTAAGGCTACCAACAATTTTAGTACAATTGGCAGCCTGGGGCCCCTAGGAGCTGTTCCAGCAACCAAGAATAGCTGCGACACAGAGACGGGCCAGCCATGACCCCGGTCTCCTCAGCCACGACCTAACATCACTGCTGTGCCAAAGGCAGGAGCAACACAGAAATGAAAATATTCCCAAGCGGCTGCATGTGCTCTCTTTACAGCTCTTTTAAACTAATGGAGTAGCATAAAGGGGCTACAGGGAAATAGAAAATAGGACCTTAGGACGCTAAAGCATTGGCAGGACTGCTAACGATGTTTCAGTTTTGTAATGCTCTATTAACACTATTGTGCAAAACAATTGTATGGGATCAGATTCTGACATAAGACTTTTATCATAGTGTAATTTTACTCTCTGATGCCTCATATGGCAGTAATTTACATCAGTGCAAAATGATTGTCACATGGGTATAAAATGTCACCACATGATTTAGTAACATTTCACATGTGTTTTACACAGGTATGAACAGCTTCATAAGGGATACAGCAGTGGAAAATCAAGATCTGTGATTTCAGTAAAATGATTCCTGCTGTACATCCTGTGTGACATCAGCAGCAGGCTAAAATTAACATTAAAAAAATATAAATAAGACCTTCAGTTTCGAACACCCTGCTAACTCAGATTCTGACCCACAGCTCCAAAGTTTTGCTTTCAAACTCAGCAGCATTGGGTTTGCAAAAGAAACAGGGAATTCCTCCTACATAATTTCTCAAGGCTGATGGTCTCTTTCCAAGCGTTTTTGTGGAAGTGTCCTCATTGAAGGATTAGATCAAATTAGATCCACTTTGGCCAATCCCTTCACCTCACACCAGTGATCTTCTCTCCAATCCTTCCCCTCCACCCAGTATTAGACTTTGATCAGATTCTTCAAGATTCTCAGACAGAATTGATTCTCCTTACACTGAATGACCATTGGTCTGATATAAGAGAGTGGTGCCAGTGATTAGGTATCACTTGGATCTTCTCACTGGCTGCATACGGTTATTCTGGACTAGGTGTACCATGAAATGGCACCCACAAAGCCACCCTGGACACTCTTTTCCACCGAACTGCAGAGATCTCCAGGACTGAGAGAAAATGCTGCAAGTTAGCAGATATGCACAGTGCGGAGCTGACAACCAAATTCTTTTAATTTAACCTTTAGCTTACCCCTGCTGATGAGCAAACTGATATGGATGTATCTATGGATATGTCAGCATTGCAAAGGTTGAATATACGACAGCCAGCGGGCTCTGAGCAACTACAAGTGCTCCGCGCGGCTGTCAGCAGCAGCAGCACCGAGGCCTAAGCCCGGGCAGCGATACTGCCCTAAGGCACCTCCCTCCTGTCCATCTCCCCCTTCCTGCCTGACCTGCTCCCCTGACAGTCCTATGACTTCCACCAACACAACCGCTTGGAAGGTTGCTCTGGGATCCAGGCTCAGGGAACTACACAGGCACTCAAGAAAAATTCTGGGGAAAAACAAAATAAAACAAACACCACCAACAAAAATTGCTGTTGGGCAGTTTAACCTGAATTTGTTGCCCGATTCAGCTCCGAAAAACCTGAACAGCTGTCCTGGCACAGCCAAAAGGATGTCCCAACCGAGCAGCTGGCAGTATGGCTGGCTCCTATGAAGGCTTTAAAGCAGGCTGCTGCTGAGAAAAGCATGGAACAAAACCTTCCCTGCATCCATCCTGGCACTGTATCACACACATCCTGCATGCTGGTTAGCTCCAAGTACAGGGTTCATAATTTTATATACTGCACTTATTTGAGGCACCAGTAATTCTTGCCTAGTGTCTGCAAAGGAACTTGCTTGCCGTTCTCTAGGGACTGCAGAAAAAACAGTGTTTTTAGCACCTGAATAAGGTACTGGGAGTCTCACTGCAGTCTACAGAAAAATAAAACATCAAATTTGTGTTTCTCTGAGGTATATGCAAACCTTGACCTGTTTACAACAAAAGATTTTGTTGATTTTGATTTTTTGGGCTCTTTGCGACCATAGAGATTGCATGTCTTTTCCCTCCTCTCCTCTCATATGCTTTGGGATTTGAGAACAGGGCCTGTTCTCAACTTGTTTAAAACACCGCTCATATAGATCAAGAGCCAACACAAAGCCTGAGATAAAGAAATAAATATCTTTACTAACAGCAATTCAGGAATTAAAGCAAATGCCTGAATTTCTGTTGCCAAAAACAAGCAAAAAGGAAAATATTCTTATTTTCAAGCAAACTATTATATTTGTGTTGTGAAAGGATGGAAGGCTGCAAAGAGTCATTCAAGAATTCAGAAGAGGGTTCTGCCTTGCAATATTACAGCCTTTGTAAAGCCTTCTTTGTTTTGAAGTTTCTATCATCTGTGAGTAAATCCTAAATTAGATGTGCCATTATCATTGCTGTGTAATGAGGTTTAGCTTCACTATGAGTTAACAGTATAGGAATCTTAACAATTATACATAATTATAAATGATGATGTGTAAAATGTGTTTCTTCATTTTGTCTTACTGGTGCAATGCAAGGTTTTTTTAAACAAGATTTATATCTAAAAAGTGTTCAGTAAGGTTTTTACTAGTAAAAAAAGGCATTGGTAAGGTTTTATAAGTATTACTTGGTAATAATGAATTATTTCCTGTGTGCTCACAATGCTTTTACTTACATAGTTGGATGACAGGGCATGTTCTCTGGAGGCTGATATGATTGGCGCCGGAGTACACAGAACAGTGGAACACATAAGCATGACAGTAACTTGAATAGAGAAGCAGCATTCACACAAACTGTCTCCCATCTCAAGTCAACAGTGCCAGTTCCAGGAGTAAAAATAATACTATGTGTACAAAACATCAAGGTACACCAATAACTTATAATCTGGTTGAATGCAGTAGTTCTGAACAGACTATTTTATAGCGCAGTTTACAACCACAGTATTTCATGGGCAGAAGAGCAATGAGGATACTGTAGGAAGAGGGAAAAAGGGACGAGGCGGGATGCCAGACTACGCCACCTCAGAGACACAAGTTTGTGCATACGGAAGAGCTCCTGAGACATGGTTTACACAGGCATTCCCACCATGCTTAGCATCTTGCTATTGCCCCTGGCCAAAACAGACGGCAAGTTGACACTGTCTTTTCCGAATGTCCTGCTTGGTTTCAGCCCTGCTGGAAAATCAGCACTTGTCAGTTCTCAGCGTTTTGGGTGTACTCATGCCTTTTGCTT
Source organism: Rhynchotus rufescens (assembly GCA_032273925.1). Taxonomy (NCBI): domain Eukaryota; kingdom Metazoa; phylum Chordata; class Aves; order Tinamiformes; family Tinamidae; genus Rhynchotus; species Rhynchotus rufescens. The sequence continues at coordinate 1,903 of JAVCKT010031012.1, read as the reverse complement.
TAACATGATCCCATAGGACAGCTGCTTGTGAGCCTAATGAAAAGTCATCAACTCACTAATTCGCTCAAATTGTTTCATCGTCCGAGTTTTGGGCTTTCCTGATTTTTTGCTTCTTCTATAGAGGAGAAAGACTTAGAACTTCAACACAATAGCTGCACAAATCACAAAGAACAGCAAAAATGTCAAGTCCTAGAATGTACATACGCAATGCTAGCAAATCTCACTGCCAACTAGCACTTAAACATTTAATCCAATCACTGCCATGTCAGAGCAGCAACCAAACCCGCTGGCAGAGGCAAGCATAGAAACTACAGAGGGTAGCTGGGGGACCATCAGAAATTAATCCTATGTAGGTACAAATACATGTATATCATAACAAAGTAAAAGATGAAATGACTCATGATCTTAACTATTAAGAACTACACTAATTTGCTGTTACTTCATAAGAAATTGCATCACAAGAAACTGCAAAGATACTTTTCCTTCCCATCTGCTTTACTGCAAATCAACAAGCCCTGTGATTTAAGGAGCCAAACATACTCAGCAGTTTTCAGTAGTTTCTTTGTTTTTGGATCTGTGAAATTGTTCAAATCCCTTGAGCCTTTGAGCATCCAAAAGAGCCTGTCTAGGAGAAAGATTCTACCCTGTCTCCTGCTGGGCAAGAGATCCTTCAGACACAAGCAGACTTTACCCACTTAGTGGATGACTGTTGCTCCCCGTGCTGGTTGAAGTCATATACACAAACCACATTTTGGAATGAATATCTGCATACAAATCAAACAACTATGCATCATTACAGCTTAGCAGTGTATTTTATCATATTTCTGTTCTATATATTTTCTATTGTTGGACTTCTCCAAAGCATAACTTTTCACGATATTCAATCCAAAAGCAGGTTGTAAGCTATCTTCTTCTGTACAGACAGCACTTACATATAGGACAATAGGATTACAGTTAAAATAGCACTGCTAGCACAGATTATATCTGAATGGTCATAAGCTCTAGCCTGTGTCTAGAGTACATGACATGAATGCTTTGTATGGATTGAATAGTGGTGTACTGCCAAAAGTCTAGGATATTCCTCCATAGAAATCTGTACTGAAAATACGATGTATACGTGATATTCATTGATGGTTCCACTTTCTGGATTCTTTTACTTGTGAAATTTTTTTAGTCCTTTTTTTTCAGTTACAATAGTTCCATAGGCTGGTCCACCTTGCTCCCATTTAAGCCAATCTTAAATCAAAGCTAGCAGCACCTCTAGTCACCTACTAATGTGTTTGGCCCTTTGACTTGAGAGGGAATTTCAAAAAAGCACCTGGTTCACATTGTAATATTGTTTATTGTTCTCACCTCTACTCTAGTAGAGTCATGCCACCTCTAAACTAGTGGCATGACAATTCATCCTCAGAATTAAAGATCCCATAAAATAGCACAGGACACGCATAGATAAAAGAAGGCAAATGGGAGGAAGCATAAAACCAGATCCTGCCTCTTTCATAACACAAGCTTGAATCTAATCCCATAATTTCAAGAATTACCTTCCTAATTAGTATTGCAGCTTGTTTTTCCCCATCTCATTATTTACATTTATACAAGAGCACACTTGGGATTTCTATACAAACTATATCTGAAAAACTTCTGTATTTGCCTAAGGTGTAAAATGAAATTTGAATTTGTGACTCTCCCCTTCTTGCCCTCCGAGGAAAAACTGTCAGTCTATTTACAGCTAATCAGATACAGACATGCACCAACTTGAAAAAGATTTGTCTGAGGACTGTGTAGGGTTTACAGCATATTAAGGTGGCCACTATCATTCTGTGAGATAGGAAATACCTTCAAGAAATAATTTTGTACCAGGAGAGTTCCTATCATATGAGATATTTTCTGTTTGTATCACTCT
>JAVCKT010031009.1:0-22843 GCA_032273925.1 Rhynchotus rufescens | reverse complement strand
TGGCTTAACAGGCAACCTGCTTAACTAGCTTGCTATTTCTATGGAATTTCTCCTGTAGCCATACTTGAATATAATTCATTTTGTGTTATTTTTTCTGTTGCTTTTCTCACCTTACTAAAATATTATAATCTAACTGGTGTGAAGACTTAAACTGATAGGAGAAATAACATTTGCTTTATTATTATTATCATTACTATTATTATTATTATTATTATTATTGAAAGTTCTAGGGAAATATGTACAGTCTCAAGAGGTAGGTACCATAATCCCAGAAATAGCTATCCCGTGACATTACTGAGCTAATCTTTCTAAATACATAATTATGCTTTTTTAAAAGAGTTCTGTGAAAGCAATATTTTTGAGGTGGTCAAAGTTCTAGAATGTGATACTTCAGATAAACAAAAGATATAAGTGTAATATCCTCTTATATATTTAGAAGAAGTCAATAATGTTGGTGGTTCTGTGTAAATTATAGAGAACTTAACTGATATACAGAAAATGTATGAATTGCTTTAATCTACTTAAATTCAAGATACTCTTAATTATAACATTGAATTTATGGAAATTAATTAACTAGAATCAGATCTGAGTTAAAAAAGGAGCTGACAAGTATTTATATTCAAGCTATTTCAATCATTTTTAGAAATTTCTTTTGATACTAAATTTGGCACATACTGTCCTTTGTATTTATACAGTGAAATAACTTTCTTAAATCATTTTGGACTAGAATTTATATTTTATCCTCTTCACTCTGCCTCTGAAATCCACTTTGCCATTCAGAGGGCAAACAGTGGCTTATCAAATTTACTTATTTATTAGAACTTATCCCCTTACTCATAGCAGAGATCAAATATTAATTCTTTTGGAGACTAAAGATCCATTTTATGCTTTTAAAAGTACAGAATATTTTAAGGTATTTGATAGACATAAAAGTGAAAGGTTAAAGATAACATAATTTCATATTTTTAAAAATTTGAATTTGAATTGAAAGCTGTCGAATACTTCTCTAAAATATCCTTTTTGGGGGGGTTTTATTTAATACAAATGTTATACTACATATGTTATTATTTTCCTGCTTTCATTGCTTCAGCCCTGAAAGTTTTCCTGCAATGAAAAGAAGACAGTAGCTTCTCCTGCAAAGAAGGCTCATTAAATATCATTGATTGCAAAGATACCATATTTTATCAAATATACATTGTGATAAGAATTATTCAGCTGAAGTTCATTTCTTGGGAACTGGTTGGTATGTGTTCATGCATCTTTAGGCTGGTGGGGTTTGTTTTGTCTGGCTCCACTTGTAAGGCTCAAGGTGAGCACCTGGGATTCAAGGCTTCTGTGTCAGAGAATAGACACAGCAAGTGGAGTATTTTGACAGCATTTTATCTCGGTCTAAAACAAATATTTAAGACAGGCAAGTGAATTGAATTGCTTTCTGGTGCATTTTATCTCTTTCCATGAACTTTAGGGGAAATTAAGCTGACAAATCAAGGGTGAGCACCTCAGTGCTATTACTCCTGTAAAATGCTCTCCAAATTTTTAGGATAGATATTCATTTTCATTATTCTTTAGGTATTTCATGTTGTCTATTTTTTTTCTTAAATGGTGCATTTTTCAACCAGGCCCAGTCTTCAGGTTAATTTTTAAACTTCAGGTTAAAATTCAGGTTATTTTTTATCACTGATTTTTTTCAGTCTCTTAAGAAAATATGAAGATCACATCTCAGTGTGACATATCATTTCTTTCTTAATTTTCCCAATTTTTAATAACGATGAGAAGCCTCTCTCGATATGGAACTTTCAAATAAAAATTTGCAACTCTTAATAGGAAAGGAAGTTTGAGAGGAAGAGATTATTATGCAGGGAGATTCCTCATCAGTTATGTATAAAGAAGCAATGTTGCTCTGGCAAGAAAGTGTTGGTGCCACCATCCACAAAAGAAAATGTTGATGAAAGAACTAAGAATGACTTTCATGATACTGACACTTAATTATGTCTGATATGAGTGTGGGAGAAGGATCACATAAAAGGGTATCAATATTGTGACACAGAGTCCATCAGTTACCCCACAAAAAAAAATCAGAAAATTGTACTGAAGTATTTCCAGAGACACATCTTTGAACCTAATAACCTATGATTAAAGTAGAAGTAGTGACACTTTCATAACACATCAATTAGACTGTAATCTACTGCTGTTATATTCGTGCTGTCAGAAATAGTAGGAAAAAGGCCATTACCAAAATTTCACTATACAGTTTTAGACAATATTAGACGGCAAAGAACAGAACAACTTTGATCCTAATAAGCATACAAAATTAATTCCATTAGGCAAGAAGGAAGGATTCTCAGGAATAACATGAGATCACTACAGTTTTTCTGAAAACAATTTCTCAAAAGTATCAGTAGGAATTTATCAACGATGACAGAACTCTATAGAACAGCTTTAATGTACAACAGGTAAACTCACGGTGTAATGACATTGATTTCTAGGCCTACTTAATAGTTTTACATAAAAAGCACTGATACCTCATGGCTTCGAGTTCAGCAGTGATATAATTTAGCTTTGATAAGGAAAAGATAATTCCCCTCCTTCCTCCATCTGCTCTTCTACTGGATAGTTTAATGCTCTTATGGTTGTCTTTTAAATGTCATTCAGTCCACGAAGCACAGACCATATGCATGTTCACATGTGGTTCTTTTATTAATGCAGAAATACAATTTTGTGGGCTCTTGGCAGAGGTTGCTGCTTTTCCGAAGGGGCTGGCATGAGGGGGATACTGGGCACATCCTTTCCCAAAATGTAGTTGCCTTTGGGCTTTGCCTTGCTCCCATACAAAGATTTGATCTTGAGGGTGAGAGCAGATTAGAAGCTCACCAAGGTGAGCAGGGAAGGGAAATGTTGTTCATGTGCCTGTCAAATGATGTTCTGTTCATTTAGGTGGACTGGTGTTGCAGTGCTGCTTAATGCCTTGCTCCTTAAACATATATGGTTATACTAGTCATTGCATTTACATTTGCAAAGCAGATGGATTCATTGCTAGTAAAACTCAGATCGTATTATCCTAAGAACAGTCACCAAATAAGCACCAGGAGGCAGTTTGCGTCTATAACCTCCACTGTTTTACCATCACAGACTCAATGTCTTCTGTGGAGCAGGAGACCAAGGAGAGTGCGAACCTGAGGCATCAGTTATGCAGAAGAAAGCATGAGTCGCTTTTCTATTTAAATTGGAGTATTTAGCAGTTTGAACTATGCTTCCTTTCCGTTGCTGCAATCAGCAATCATGGGTCTGGAGGGTATTTCCATCAGTCTGAAAGACCGCTGAGCTGCAGATCTGCCAATAAAGAAGCCAGATTCAAAGGGCAGAGGGCGCATCAATATTCAAAAGATGTCTTAGTGCCTCATGGAGCAGTCAGGGTTATTGTATTTTTCTATTTCTGGGACTCAGGGATCTACTAAGAATTTTTTCAAAGTTATCCACACCACTAATGTAGTATTTGCTCTATTTCTTAGCCCTCCTTCAATCGGAGCTGCCTTTGCAGCAGGAGTAGGTATCCATGATCTGTGAAGCTGGTGTTCTTTGACAGCCATCTCCCAGCGTAGTGAAAACAAACCAAACGCTCCAGATTTGTAGTTTTTTATACCCATCGTTTCTATCTGTGTTCAATGAAAGCATACAGTCCAGTAGCTGAGATGAATCACAAATGTATGATGTGTATTTATTTATGTGTGTGGGGGATGCTTCAGTTTGTTTTCTTTCCTTTTCATTTTGGCAAAGAATTCCAAGTTTATGCTAAGAGGCCAGGCTTCAAAAACATATCTGAACAGAAGAAGTGAAAGAGAGGATAAAAATGGAGAGAAAATAGTAGCCCAGAGTGAAATGTGTGACTAACTGTGTGTCTGGGGCCTCTTGATACTAAAATTACAGGAGGAAATAAATTACATGTTGACTGCATGTTTTTCTTCCACTCTTAGAGCAATAGGAACCAGGATGCCTTCTATATAAAGTAACAGTGAACTTAAATGTGACCAAAGATGGGAAACTGTATTTTAGTTCTCAAAAGACTCCTATCTTGCCGCACAATAGAGCATAGCATTTATATTCACAGTACTGCCACTGTGTGGTTTTCCCTGAAATTCTGAGGGTAAGGAAAACCTTTCTCTACCAAACCATCAAGACATTCAATGCTGTTTGTGCATGGGGGAAAAACGGCAGTGAAGATTACACGGTTGCATTTCGATAGACTTGCCCTACTATTGTACTTTGGATTTTTGTTTTGGTTTGACTTGTTTGAAAGTGCTAGTAAATTTCTGTCCTGTGAATATATACATTGTCAATGCAAATTAGCGTTTCAGTACCTTAATATGTACACTTGAAACTGAGAGTTGTTTTTATGCTTCAAAATTTGATACAGAGTTTTTGGGCAAGTCACTTTCATATTTTGGTTCTTTAAAAGTGCAATGTGATAAAAAGACATATTCACTGACAGCCTGTTTATAGCTCCAATCTAACACATAATTAATAAAAACAATTTCTCTTCAGGCTATCGAAAATGTGGATTAAAGCTTAGAAAACCTTCTGGTAAGTGAAGCTGAGATGCTTTATGGCAGATGCACAAAATACTCACAAAGATCATTTACAAGTATCACTAATACATTCTGCCTGACAGCATGAGCCACGTGCATGAGAATTTAATAATGCTCACCAATTCCTCAATAAAAACTGTTTTTTTTTTTTGTTTTTAAGATTCACCTTTAATACAGGTACCTGGAATTCTACTTTGAAACTGCAGTTCTGGGCTCACTTTTTATGCTAATATTTCAGTGTTGTGTGGTTTGCTTTTTCTTTAAAATCATTTTATAAATTTTAAAATGTGCTAAAATGCATTGATACTTTGTAACATGATATACTTGTGTGACTGAAGTCAAGCTTAAGATTTTTTTTTAAAAAAAAGCATGATCAAGGTTATTAAAAATATGGTATCATTTTACTATATTGAGTGGCAACTGAGACTCCAACCTCAAGATGTATTGAGCAGCATTTCTGCGAGGCAGTTCTGTATATCTTCCAACTTGGTTTCAAAAGTTGGAATTTTGAAATGCTGATTTTGAAAATGGTAGTCAGACCATTAGTCATTTTTTGCAAAATAGGAAACTGAAAAATGGTGAAACATAGAGGCTTCTACACTTTGTAGTAGGTTAAGTATGGATAGGTGGGTCAGAGCCAGAAATCTAGATTTTCATAGGAACTATTGCATCTCTAACATCATTTGACTTCTGCTTAATGCTGTATTTTCTTGAATGCAAGACATGAACTTCAGGAAATGATGCTTTGAAAACAATTATTGGGAATGTGGTTTTTTAGTTGTGTTCAGAAACTGAAGGTACATATTCTGTCACACAATAACTATAAATAAATGAATTGTGATGTTTATGACTGCGAAGAAGAGCTATTTTTTCAGGAAAGAAAGATTCTATAAGAAATGAAGAAAAAAAAATCTGGATTGTGCAACAGTGGTGAAAGGATGCCCCTGAAGGTGCCCTCCAGTCAGACTGCAGCCTTGGATGCGATACGGATGGAAACGGATGTGTAGGGAGAAGTCAGTTGTGGTAGAATGGGAGCTTTAAAAAAACAAGAACAATGACTTTTGAACTTTTTTTTTCTTCTCTTTTCCTCCTCCTGGAGCACGGACTGTGGGACACTGATTTTAGGAATTTGACCACCACTAACAAGACAGTTGTAAAAATCTGTGGTCTTTGGTTCTGAGTCCCCTCCTGGTAGGCAGTATAGAAAGTTGACTTGTGTATGTGTATTTATGACACATAGATAGAAGTACAATGCTTAGTGGTGCTTATTACTGCATTTTACAGGAAGAGGGATAAAGGCAAAAGATAATAGATTTCTTGAAGGTCATTATAAGAAAAAAAGTGGTTTTTTTTCTGTTTTCCTGCTCAGTTCAGTGATTTTAAAGCAACAAAAATTTACTATGAAATTCACTACATTACTACCTTACAGCCTTAAAATTTCACAGAATACCTACCTGTAAGTAGGCCCAACATGTTTTTTTACTTATTTTGATACCTTTTGGTATTTTTTTAATATTATAATAAATAAAAATTTCCAGGCCTCTAGAGTGCAGAAAAACATTTGCTCTATTTCAGAAGCATATTACTACTTCTATTGTGATTTATCACCTCTTTTCAGTTATAAATGAATATTTATTTTTGCCTAATTTGAGAGCTGGAATTGGCCTCCTTATAGTATTTGCATAGACATTTTCTACAGCAAGATTGCTGAGAAAAAATTACCCTTCCATCACCTGAAAATTCTTGCATGACTTTTTTATTATTATTTTAAAATTATATAAAAATATAACCAATTGGAAGCAAGGAAAAGGCTTCTGATAAGCTCCAGAACAGTTAAGCTCAGAACTTCCTTCTAAAATCTATGTGTTGGGTCAGTACAGCTCTCATTAGACCCAGTGTTTGCAAGGCTTTCTGTTGCAGATCATCTGTGCAGGGCTAGGAGCTTATTTTAGTTATTACTCCCTAGAAAATCTGCACCTTGTGTTGGATTCAGCTTTCAGAAGTCTTCCAACTAAGTTTGAACCACTGCAATGAAGGTTTATTATAGAAAGGTTGTCGTACTCTTCTTTGAAATGGTGCCACTGTAATGTAGCATATTAAATATTTAACATAGTTTGCAGCAGATAAAAAGCAATTTTGTTTAATTTTTCCTAAATATTAATGCTATCATGCACCTTAATCCTTTCATTATAATAAAAATTTGTTCAAGCTCATTCTTATTAAACATTTTCTAATTTATAAGGATATGCATGTTATAAGGATATGGATGTTTTGCTTCTGATTCTAATAAGTACTAAGGCCAAAAGAGAAAAGGTTGAGAGGTGGGAGGCAGCCTTGTCTTTGCTATTATATAGGAAAGAATTACAGGATAGAAAATACTCTTATTTTTTTCTTTTTTTAACCCTATCTTCCAAGTAACCAAACTCACAAAGTTTTAGGTCAGTTGGCAAGGAATTAAATGAAATACCTGTAAAACAGGGAATTGACCTGGAAAGTAAATTATAAAGAGATTGCCACTCATTCCTGAGTGAGGAGCATTCTTCCATCTGTATCTCTGAACTGCAGAAATTTTGAAAAAAATATAGTAATTCTTGTACTGAAATCAATTGCAACTCAACGTTTCTGCAAACCACAGGACAAAAATGTATGGAACAATTATTTATAATGCTAATTAAAGATCTGTTCCTCCAAACAGTAGAAATTAATAGGGTTACTGAAGGCAGTGAATGCTTGACACAATCCTGAATGTTTCCCATAACCCATCCATCTGCATACACTGACAGTAGCAAGATGGGTTGTACATAGGAATATTAACAATGGAAAAGACTTTAAGACATTATTGTTGAGAATTTGAGGTAATTTAGGTAATATTTTACTCAGTCCAAGTATATCCATGTTGCTGCATTGACTGCTTTGAAAATACACTGAGCTGACACCAGGAGAGGTTTTGGTACTCAGTCTAATGTCTCAGGTTTGTTTTAAAAACCCTTTGTTGGCTTTCTACTTCTCTCATCCAATTTTAATTTAAACAGAAAACCTGATATGGAAATGCATATACTTTTAAAAAAAAAAATAAAAACCAGATTCTTCTTGGTACGTGGCTTTTCTTTCCCTATGGAAAGACTATTTTTAATTTCCAGTATCCACAACCTTTCAGCTGCACAGGAAAAAAATATTGCTAATTTGCTTGTATACAGAAAACTTTATTGCACATCATAGATTCACCTTTTTTAAACAAAATTGAGTTTCTCTTAAATATTAAGCTGATTAAAACAGTCTTTGCATAATTTTTAGGCCTGCTGAATCCCATGTTACTTGATTTTGTGAGCCAATATAAGTCATGCCCAGAATAATTGTATAGATATTTCTTTTGAGAGAGCAAAGAATGAACTGGCAATATAAAGAACCGAGTATAGTAGCTGTGGGGATTGTGAATACAATAGGTCAGTGCTTGTTTTCATGTCAGTGTAAATCTGGAGAAACCTTTGGATTTAGCTGGAGTTGTTTTAGATTTACATCACTGTAAGATAGGCTGCTTACCTCTGGTCTGTTATAGGATAGTGTGGTCTCAATCCAGTGAAGTGCTTGCTTAATCACAAAAATCTGAGCAGTTTTACTGAAGACAAAGTTAATCACAAATTTAAGGGCCTTGCTGTGTACAGGCTTTTCCTTTTTGATGCTGGCAATGCACAGATCGTAATCAACTGTGTATCCTACTCGCTTCTAATCCAGCTAACTTTGTTTACCAAATTCCCCCTGCCTAGATTGGCACCCATGAGGAGAGCAGGCAGCTGGAGCCAAACTCGAGAGAGAGAGAGATGGGATTGTAGGTAAAAATCACACCCTCCAAGAAGATGCCAAAGCAATTTCATTTTCATGAACTTTTCTGGATGCTGTTTTGCTTCTGGAAAATAGTGATAGACTGTAAAACAGCTCAGTTCACTTTCTTCCTTCACTGAACAGCTATACAGTCTTCTCAGGTCGCGTGCGCCTGCTAAGCACTGTGGTACCTCTTCAGTTTCACCACATGCTGGATGCTGGTTCCTTAGTCCTCCTTTCCTTGAGACCCCTCAGACAATGCCGGGAAATTCTAGACTTATTTTACAGGCCAAATAAAAAGTACTGATGTTAGTCTTAAAAGTTGCCCTCTGTCTTGGCTTAAGATACTGATCATCACATCTCTTCAGTTCCCCAGGTAACAGTTCTGCATTCAACTCCTGTTGCCATCCATAGCAAAGTTCAAGCCCAGGGGAGGCATGGTTTATCAGCAGGGTTTATGGTTTCAGATTAGAAACAAATTAGAAGAATCAGGAATCTCACTGTTCTTATAATGATGTGGAGAACTTCTGCCATCAACCGTGACCAAACCCAGCAAAATGGTAGAAAGAACTGGAAGAACAGAACTTTTCTATTGCAAAGAAAGTGGTGAAAACCTCACCCCATAGATTATAACAGGCCTAGATGAAACACTGCAGACTATGAAGTACAGAGGAATTCTACAATAGCAACGAGAGAGATTCCAGCATCTCTAATTTTGTCTACATGTTCCATTATTTAGCTTTACACTGATGTGAATATGTAAGATTTTGATCCTGGTCTAGGGCTTTGCGTAGTGTAAAATACATACCTTGAAGAACACTGCTAAAGACTTAGCAGAGGGTTATTCATGTACTTAAGATTATACCTAAGTGCTCTACTAGATCAGTTACACTGCTATGTACTTTTTGTCTGTAGGCGCAAGAGAGGATTAGACATGAGGATTGGTTTAGTATTTAGTTAGCTTGACTGAGATATTAAGTGACTTTAAATAAAAACAAATTTCCATGAATAAGGGGGAAATTCACCTAAATATTTCTTATTATAGTCATGCCTATGCTCCCATATTTCGAGTTCAAAGATTTTTTCTGAAACCTGTATAGATGTTTTGAATCACAGAGAAAAAGTATTCATAAGGCTCACAGCCTTGTACATGAAAAATACTGACGTTCCATTTTAAGTATTGCTTGGCATATCAGAAACTTTGTGCTGGTAATTGCATTGTCAATCATGTAGTGTCCCGTTGCTAAAGAAATACTCGGTTAAAGTCTAGCTACTGCCTTTTCTTAAATGGATTTAAAATTAAGTTTTATAATACAGGAAAAATAATACAAATTGCTTAGTCCAAGCATTGCAGTGCGTATTACACAACAAGATTACCATGAGCAACAATTTAACCCTGAACACTGGGCTTGAAATCTGTCTTTTCCAGCTTTCCACAGCCTTTTCCTGATACACTTCAGTGAGTTACGCTGTTTAATGCCCCCTGCATATACCTTGAAGCCTGCAAAAGGATTGATACCAGCTGATGTGCTGTTGATGATCTCAGCTTGCAAGCTGTTTAATGTTAAAAGTTCTACTGAAACTGTCAGTAAAAAGTCTATGAATAATTTCAAAGACCCTCCTAAGCTTATCTTGCTCTTGCTTCCAGCACGCTGCTTCTCGTAAAGAAGCTAGCAGCCTTGTGGTTGCTGCTTGGCTAGTGAAAAAGTGAGTTGGAAGCAGTTTCACCACAGCTGGGAGGGATTATGAGAAGATGCTTCTCTGTGTCAGCTCCGGAGCAATTACCGTTCGTGCCCAGCAGCAGTAGTAGTGAGACTCACATTTCCACAGACAGTGCTGAAAAAGAATGTTCTGTGTGTATGGGCGAACGCAGCCAGGTCCTCACATTTCGATCTAATTCAAGAAATCCGCTTTTTGGAGCTGACTTGCAGGATTGCTGCAACCCAGACATACACTGAGTGCGTGTGGGTGTGCTTACATGTACCTGCACAGACCTGCTGTTAGAAATCTACTAATGCATTGTGCAACAGTTAAAAAAAATAGAAATAATTCTTAACTCTCTATTTGCATCACATTTTTATTGCTAAAAGTGTACATGAAATTGGACATTTTGTTTTGTGCAAAGTTCATTTGGTTGGATGGTTTATTTCCTATTTCAGATTGCAGAGTATATACTTTGCAAAGAGATTCTGTGAAGACAGTGGTCAAGCCCAGCTTGGTTTATCTTGCATAGTGGAAGTTTTGAAATACCATTTGACGTCCTGAGATATTTGCCGGTATCCTGCAGATGCCTTTGGGCTTTTAACTTTCTGGGGCTCATCTTGGCTCAGGATAGATAATGAGCTTGTTCTAGTCTTGATGTGAGTCCAGCAAGAAACAAGAATGGTGATTAGGTTTCAGTATTCCTCATAACCACTGTTGCTTATCTCCACAAGGTCAAATCTATGTTCCCCTTTCTTCTAGGCAAAGGAATAATACCTAGGAGAGCATAACATTTTAAAGAGTTCTTTGCACGATTACCTTTAGTTTGAGAAATATCTCATTGAATGGAAGTCTTCAAATAAGAAATTAGTAGGAAGCATGTACGGGGGCAGATATTTTAATAAAACTGTTCAGGGTAATATTTTAATAACAAGGATTTGAATAGAATAACCTGAGATTCTTACTATGCAGAATTCCTGCTGACTTAAAGGTGTTTCATCTATAAGCATAAAATAAACATTTAAAATATGTGCAATAGGAGCATATCTGTTATTAAGGTAGACTGCTTCCTTTTTAGTAAAAGGGTGGTGCAGTGAAAGGTGCTCTGCTGTCGTAGAGTCATTACTTGTAGTACTTACTATGGTACCATGGCAACATCAGAATTAGACACAGAAAATGGAGCAAGCAGCCTAGTAGAACATAATAAAGGGTACACATACAGAGAGTCACAAGGATTTTGCAGAAGAAATTACTAACAAACAAATATTTTAGGGTGCTAGGGAGGAACTGGGGAAAACATAGAGCTGTAAGGGAAATATCTTCAGTGTGGTGTTTATCACCATGAAATGCAGAAGCAGTTGAAGGCTGTTTTATCTTGGTGATAAGAGAAGTGGGAAAATGAGACATGTAGAGGGATAAGTGACAGTGCCAGGATGAGAAGAATTAGAGACCAGTTAGCTTTTGGAATCCCTGAAGGCTGCAATTTATTCTAAGTATAGAGAAACAATAATTTACTACTGCTGTGCCTTTATGCTCAGGCAACAGTGTGTCCTAATTAAGTCCTTCCAGTGGTTTTTATGCATCTGTTTTAAAGAATATGGGCTTCTGTGTTATAGGAGTTGTTTAGGATAATCTGCTGTCCACATTTACTCAGCAGTCTTAACAGAAGGCAGTTACTAGCATTATTTGCACTGGAGAAAGGCAGAGAAACCTCAGTTTCAGCAGACTGCCATTATGAAAAATAAAAGCACAGAAATACCATGATATATGATTCCAAGTCCAAAATATATGATGGTCATAGTATATCAAATCAGTATTGTTGTGAGAGAAATCATTAGGAACAGATTATAAACTAATCATGAGAAATGAGATTAATGAAAAATCATAGACTTTGTTGCAAATAGGACAAGTTAAATTGCCGTAGATCCTTGCAGGCTGTTGTATTTTAGCTTTACCTTAATGTCATGGGGCCTTGCAGGGGTCCCCAGTTGCTGCCATTAGCACTGGTGTCTTTGTACCTGTAGTGCAGACAGCAGATCTTCAGCTTACCTCAACCCATTACAGCTTTGCATATTCTCAATTCAACCTTATGAAATGATGTTTATCCAACGTGTTTGTGTTCTGTGATAAAACGGCTGGATTTGTGAATTGTGGGAAAATGATGGATGTCATTTACCTCCAATTTAACAAGGCTCTTGATTACTATTTGTCACAATATTTTTGCAAGTTATGATGCTGTGGTCTAAGTGGGTGGGCAATTGGACAGACTTCAGACACTAACCCAAGTCGCTAAGTTTGCAGCAAAGATGTCAAAAATAGTGCAGGGAATTCAGTTAATAATCTTCAGAGGATGCTTCAAAATTGTCCATAATGTGCTATTATGACCTCGACACAAGCAGTATCTGAGTTTTATGAAATAGAAAAAAGGCCATACTGTTTCATTTTTACAAATAGTGTTTAAGCCAACCAAGCATAATTAACAGTATGCACTAAAACTACAGTAGTTGTATTTAATAATGACATTTTAAATATAGTAATTCCTGCTTATCTTTCATGTTAATAAATAATTACTGCCCTTGGTGTTCATTTACAGTAATTGCTATTATATGCTAATACGTATGCCAATGTATGCTGGAATGTCCACAGGGCTGAGGAAGGAGGAATCTGCCCTCAGGATTGGAGATTATCCTCTTCTCCTCCTAAAGAAGTCACCTGGGAAAGTACCGGGAGCTTTTGGTCTTTTCAGTCTTCCTCTTTCCTAGTGCAGCAGCTCTTTGAACACTCGTGTGGAGATAACTTTCTGCACAGGCTTTCAATGGCATCAGTGTGCAGCAAACCATTGCTTCCGAGAAACTTCATAGCACAATGATGAGGATCAAGTCAGTTGAGGACCAAAACAGCTTTCTCATCCATTAATTCCAAGAATTAATTCTTGGAATTAATGCATGCAATGCATCCTTAAATGGCAGCTGTGCAGTGAGGAGCTCTTTCTCTTCTCTAAAGGAGAGATACCAGCAGTCCAACAGAAGGGAGATCTTTTGAAAGGGTTTAGAAGTGATATAGTCTTAGTGGTTTGGGGAATTTGTAAATTTGTTTACTTTTTCTTTCAAGCTTTCCTCTTATCAGGGCACTATTGATTATGAGGAACGTTTTGCAGCGATCTTACAGCTGTATTTTGCTTTGCAAATAGTTGCACTTCTGTAACAGGGGATATAACAGCAACAGAATTTGACCCAGTTTAAGACTTTACGTTTCTAGGGAGTTACACAGACAGCAGATTTGTGTAAGGGTTAGTCTGTGTATCTGGATGGAAAATAATTGTTTGGTAGTTGATTTCACATGCTAGATGGATGCAAAATTCCTGAATTAGAAAAAAAAAAACAGTGAAAATTGCCTCAGAAGGCAAAGGCAGGCAAATAAACTCTTGAGAAGAGCAGGCAGTGGTTTAAAGGATTTAAAGTCTGGCAAGCATTTACACACTGGAACCTCACAGAAAAAAATGCATGTGTGCATTGAGTCATTGACTGAAAGGTTGATTTATAGCTGCTCGTTCCACCCATGGAGTTCCCCAGCTCCGGGAGTGACGGTCAGTTGAGGCCCTGCACTGCTCACTACTCCAGTGGGTCGCAGCCGCTCGGTACAACCTGCAGCCCAGGTACCTGAGCAGTGCAAACGTTTGTGCTCTGATACCAGGGCCTTGATGTGATCGGAGGCTCTGGCCTCACTACGTGACCTCTGCCTCTCTTTGCACATACCAAATACTTTCTGAGATTTCTGTCAGTTTGTTTTTAGCTTTAGGCATTGCCACGGTCTGGACCACGTATGGCCTGTGTGCAAGTTTGATGCAAGTATTTTGGGATGTTTTAGCAGAAAGGAACCTGCCTAAATGTAGAACATTGTTTCAGTCTTTTACATAAAATAGTATAATATTATATATGAATTGTTGAAATAGACGAAGAGAACAGGTGTGATACAGTCAAAGCATGTAGCATGAATGAAATGCAAGCCCTATCTCTGCATTTTTATGTGAACTGTTACAATTTGATTTTTTTTCTTTTCCTTTTTTAAATTGCATTAGCAATTCCAGATAGACACTTAGTCTCCAAAAGAAAGGCCCTTGACATTAAGTGTACTGAAAGGTCATTGAACAGTCATAGCTTTCTTTTAATTTTAAATGCATTTATCCAGGAAAACTCAGCCCTGATGAAACATCTGCTTTTTGAAAGGATTCTGTCTTTTAGCAGAACTGCCTGAGGTTTACGGAGGTCAATTGAAATGCCTAAGGTCACCCAGAGTGTCAGAGATTAAGGGGTGGGTGTCTTGCAAACATACTGAAAAAGGAGCATGCTTTTTTTCCCCAAACCTTTAAGATTCGTTTTAAATTTTTAGGTAAACACCAATATCACCAATATTGTTAAAACAGACCAAAATCTTAAAGACCGTGGCTCCTGCTGCGTTGGTTGCTGGGACTTATTTGTACAGGCTTTGACAAAATTCCGGTCAGAAAGAGTGAATTAATATTGCAAAAGGAGCAAATACTGTTAAGGCAAAAGATAGTTCACTTCATTGCTGCCACACGCCACTTTTTCAAATTTGTTTGTATGTTAATACTTTTGTAGAGATTGACTTCAGTTAAATTACACTATCTATACCAGCTGATGAGCCCACTTATAAAATCACAGCTATTTTAGGAATGAAAAATCCTTTACCCCATCATTCAGCAGTGAAGTAGTGTGCAGTGACGACTATGATTAGCAGAATTACATGCGTTCTCACAAGGTAAAAATGTTACACTGAGAAAGTACAATTTTAGATTTGGAAAGCTGTGCAAAAATGTTTGCAATACTGTAGCAATATTATTTCACTTTTTTTAAACCATGTTTTAAACCCTCCAAACTAAAATTTTGTAAGGGTTCATCTAACTCAGCAAATGCTACTAAGAGTGAAATGAATAAAATACAAATTATTATTGCTTTAGACTATGAGGGTTTTGCAAAAGAAGATTCTGCTGAGAAGGTGCATGCTCTGTGTAGCCAGTTTGTGCTACAGAACTTGGAAGAAAAATTGTTGCAGATTAAAAATAATCGATGCATTTAATTCTGCCTTCTGCACATACCTCAATATCCCTTTGACTTCTATTGACATAAAAATACGAGATGTGCTGGCAACACAAAGTATAAAGTTTACAGCATCAGAAGAATGAATGAATTTGACAGTGAGTTATAAGATGCTATCTTAAAAATTAGCAAATTATTTGCCAAGGAGTAAAAGCAAAGAATTATCTGCTAAGTAGTATAGGCACATGTCCCTCTCGTCTTCATTGCTAATAAAAACCAGCATGACTATACACTGTAGTAAAATTAGAATGTATAGAGGATATCATTGTAAGATCATAAGGAGAGAGAAAACACGAGGAAGAGAAATACATGGGAAGTACTGGCATGCTTCTCATTAAAGGATGCCAAAGAATGATCAAAAGAAATGTGACCTTTTCTGGAGGTGACTGATATATTCATTGCTGGATTTAGCTTATTTTGCTAATATTCTGATGTTTCATTTGCCATCCACTCCCCAAAAGGCTTAGTTTGTCACAGAAAATAGAATAGGCATTAGAATTCTTGTGACTTTTCCTGAGAAATTTATTTTAGCATTTAGCCACAGGTACTGGGAGGGGAAAAAAAGCATTATTTCTCAGAAACAGTCTCATGTTATTTAGTGGGAAATTTTACAATGTTTTTAAACATCACAATTCACTGTCTGCACTGTACTGCCTCTGCACTGTCCAGTATCTGGCCTGGCTCAAGTGCTTTTCTGCTACTTTTAAGCTGTGTGCATGTGTTTGAAAAATGATTTTACTGAAGTAAAATACAAACTGATCAATCATACAAACAAGACAAAACTCCCACAGAGCACATGGGGAAAAGAACAAAGATTATTTTTGTCTGTCTAGTTAGAATTTTGCATATGCTTGAATATATCTGACAGGTTGTTTGTGCCTTTTAGAAGATAAAAAAAAGATATTTGAAGAGAGAAAGAGAAAGAAAGAGTTAGGTGCTGATGGAGTGTACAATAGCACTGTTGATTTTCATACACTTGGGGTGCTGACAATTCACAAGTGGCAAAGCAAAGCAGACTGATGAGTAAGTTGTGTTATGTCATTCCCTGCAAATGAAGATAAATGTCTTGTTCTTTATCACTCTAGGTTATATTCCTGAGAGTTCTTTCTTTTTTTTTTTTAATGGATTTTTAATTTCTTTTATATTTATGTATCTGTATATATATACATACTTTAAATAAATAGTATTTAAGGATTGCAGATAGAACCTATAATGCTCAAGAACATGCTGAGTTCCAGGTATTAAACTCTGAATTTCTGTGAATATCCCAAAGAAGACCAAAAAAAAAAAAATGTGCAGTTCCAAAGAATGCAAAATTTCTGGGAATATAGCATATCTATGGGAACAAAAACACAAACCATAAAATGTTTTTTCTTGCTTTGCTGAAGCTAAGAGTTGTGAAAAAGTTTTATTGCCCAATTTACAGTACCAAAATGTACCTGCTGGTTTTCTTTTGGCTCATTTGGACACGTATGTCTTTAACATGACTTCAATAGTATTGAACCATTTCTGTTACATTTGTGGGTTTTGTGTGTTCTTTTAAAAACTTTATATGATAACAGTTATGTCTTTGGATTATTCAGTGACATCTCCTTATTTCAGAAGGGAAAATTTAGGTGGACTTGATAGGCACAACTAAAATATTATTGGAGTTTTCCTGAATAGTTATGAAAACCCTTCCTGAATCCTTAAACAAAGCTTGAGGCCACTCATTAATAAAAAGGGACTGACTGCATGGTCGTGAAAAGTGAGAGCAAATCCACTTAGTTTGCATCCGTAAAAGAGATCTGAAGTGGGAAGAAAGATATGTTTGGCCCTACTGTCAGATGTGGAGGAATGAATAGAAAAATGGTGGGGTGGACCGAGAATTATCGGTATGTTTTATGGCAGAAAGGGAGTTAGGATTTTAGAAGATTTGTGTCAACATTTATCATAAGGGTGTTACCTTTTGAATACCTGTCCTTTAGATATATGCCTAATGAAATAAGAGGTTTTGTGGTCAAAATATATTTTTTCGGTCTTGATACTATCTAATGATAGAAATCTCTCTTTGACCAAATTCATATGTGACCCACTTTTATACTTCTGGGGGATATATGTAGTAAGACCAAGAAATTACATGTGGTTCTTCTCATTAGCACTGAATTCATGCAGCTTGGGGAGAACACTTTTTCCTCTCTCCAGTATATGACTCTAGGGATACAGCTTTTACACGTTTCTGCTTCCCTGAGACTTATGTAGGTCCTCAACATTCAACAAGGTCAATAAGTGTCCCTGGGCCTCCACTATAACTGAGGAAGTTCTGCCCCTCTTGGCCTCTCTCTCCATACCCCAGGGGAGACTCGCAGCATCAAGCCCTTCCTAGCAAGTGTGCGTCTCCAGGGTGCTCTTCAAAGAGAATTTGCCAGTGCAGATGAAAAACAAGTGCTACTTGTGGCAGTATTCATTGTCCTCTGGCTTTAGGAGGGAACGTTTGGCAGCCTACCTGCCCGTGCCCATGGCCAAGCTCCTCCCAATTGCAGATCTTCAGACCTGCAGAGAACCTTCTGCACAGCCCAGCTGCCCGAGCCACGGGCAGCTGTCTCCTTCCTGTGCCGAGGTACGGAGAGTTGGGTGCAGGGAGTCCTTGTCTTACGCAGTCCTTGGCTGGTTTAAAACTAGCACATCTGTGGCAAAGAAGTTACTGTACATGCAACAATCTTTGCTTTTGCAGAACTAGCTAAAACACAGTTAAATGTATTTTCTTCAACTTCAGTGAGTTTATTGCATGGATGAATTTTACTAATGTTCTTATCACTAATGCAGAAGCATATGTTAAGCTGGGAGTTACAAAGTCTAAGCTGTATTTCACCTGGGAATATTGTCCAGGATTTTCATAGAAGTCTAAAAGAGCTGAATGTAAAATTTCTACAGTATTTCTGTTGCATTCAATCCTTGAACTTATTTAAACATTCTACGTAGTCAAGTTAACCAGTGACTCAACTTTTGAGAAGAGGGAGTTCCCAGAGTGCCGGGTCATCTGCTGAGGAAGCTCTGGTCTTGCATTAGTGTTTCTTTCTATGTAGTCTGTCTGTGTTCCTAGTCAGAAAAGGACGGAGGAAGCTGATTTGTGTAGCTGTTGCCATTCCTGCATCTTCATTGAAGTGTGGTTGGAGATGAGAAAGCAGAGTCTTCCTTCTCAGGTTAATTGGTTTGCTTGTCCTTTGGTATTTCACCGAACTGAATCTGTTTAGAGGATTCTGGAATTTTATTTTGCAAGTTCCTCATAGAGCATTAAACTTGGCATATAGTGGAATTGCAGTATGGCTGGTAGCCACATGAGCTCTTCTGCTCTGATCTGAGTCTGAATGGCATGTTGGCTTCTCAGATGTCTGATTTAATTGAGAGAAGAGTCCATCCAGGGCACTGAATAGATACATCCCTGCCATATGCCTTGACAAAAAAATCAGACTCACATATGACATGTAAAGGGATGGATAGCACAGACTTGTGTCATTTTTCAGTTTGGCACAGTTAGATTTGGCAATTTTTTTTAGGGCTTAGATCCAGTTGAGTTTAGAAACCAGAATGCCATTAAAAACCTTGGAAGTTTGGGATCTAATGATTTCTGGTGATCTGGACTCAAGTGATATGTGGAAGGTCACGAATGGAATAGAAACAAGAACTCAACAGAGAATTCTCAAATTCCAGTTCAGTGTCTTTACCATTAATCCTTGACTAATCTGGTATTTTGTCATCTAAGTCTCACTTTAGCCAGCTGCTTTCATGAAGTCATTAATGTCATCCTACACTGGGACATCTGGCCAGAATTTAATGTATAAGTGACTGTCATCTGCCTTGCTTATTTATACTTATGGCAGCATTTGATACCAAATAACAGTTCAACATAAATATTGAATACAAAATGGGACAGAATAGAGTTGTGGATTCAGGAAAAAAAAAAAATGCTAGAATTAAGTTCCACTTAGCTGAGTAATAGCAAAGGAAAGAGCACAGGAGTTTTATCTCATACATAACATCTGCATGTGATGGAAAGATCACAGATGGAATAAAGAGATATGTCCAAGGACCATTGCTATCATAGTGACCTGTCTCATTTCTCAGTTTTTGTTGCCTGAATGTGGAAAGCTCTGGATGATTTGCAAGGAAAAGATTTTAAAGTGATATTATGAATAATGAGATGTAAAAAGAAAGTCAAAACTATCAGAATTCTTTAGAATGACTTAAAATGCAACCCTGATATTTGAAAAGAAAATGCTAAGCAATAATGGGGATGAATTTCCACACCACATATTGCACAGGAAATTTGCACACACAACCTTTTATTTGTTTAATGGATTTTCTGTGAACATCTACCATTAAATGTTTGTAAAACTTCAGCTCGAAAAAAAATTTGCTGTGGAAGGGAAAGCATTTATATTCATTAGATGAGAGCAGACTTTTTGCTCATGATTTGGGTGGAATTTAAAATGATTAATGCAGCTTAAAGTAGTTAGGTGATAGGAATTTTCTAAAACATCTTATCTGAATCTAATAAGCCCTCTGGGGGATACAAGAGCTTATGATGCATATAGGGAAATTTTAAGCCCGTTTATTAAAAACACATTTCCACTTACTTTAATAGTCTTCCTCCATTGTTTCTTAAGGTTGCTAAGTATTTTACCACCCACTAGAGCTGGTCTGCGGAGATTAGAGCCCCTTATTCTGCAAGGCCCATTCCTTTTGCCATAAGGGCTGGAGTTGGCAGTTGGTAAGGGATGAAATGTATTCAGGAGTAGATTGCAGCCAAAGTACAGAAAGTCTTTCACAGAAACTTAAGAAGTCCTAAGATTAATATGTCCAATAAAGAACACCTTTTCTTAAGAAGTATTCTAGAAAATTTGGAAAGAAAATTGAAAATAAATATGGTTCAGATAAACCATAGACTCAATTAAGTGTTTTATGTGGTTTTGTGGTAGGGTAAGTATAAGAATACTACAGGTAGCTGTTTAGTCAAATTTTATATAAAAGAGAAATTCAGAGAGATCAAAATTGCCTAAAATTAAATGAAGTCTTTTTTTTTTCCCCTAAGTTTACCTTCTGTTTTATAGTAGTAGAACTATCTGTGTAGATGACTCTAATAAATCCTTTACTGTGTTTATAGTGGAAATTAAAGTGGTGCACTTGCTTCTTTAGATCATTGGTAAATCAGCCTTTGCAAAATTGCTCTTGCAGCATTCAAAGCCAAACGAACTTGCAGATGGAAAAATAGTAGAGTAACGTCTCAATTATCCAGACGATAAATGGGAAAGAGGCTGCAGGTACCAAGACACTGAGTCCTCTTCTGAATGACTCAGGTTAGTGCTGCAGTGTCAAATGATAATACCAGCTTGTACGCTAGCCCAGGCAGGTCTGCACCATCACTGACCTCTCGTCTTGCAATTTCACTCCTTTTGCAGCCTAATTTACAAGAGAAGATTGACTACAGGCAGTAAGGTGGCAAGTTAAGCTTTCATTAATCCAAACTATTTGTTGCACATCTTGGTGTCGTGTCTGCTGTGTATTTCTGACTCACCAGGTATAATTTGACTGAATTTCTTTGAATAATATGTTTTACCGAGTTAAAGGGGAGCCAGAATTTAAAATTAGAAGACAGAAAGCATAAATAACCGTGAAAATTATGAATAACTATTGCATGAAAGTTATACAATAAATCAGTCTTCAGTTCAATGTTAATATGCTGCAACTCTTTCCCAGGGTGACATAACAACTAAGTTGCTGCACTTTATAGTGGTCTGCAAAATTTAGGTTGCAAATATATTAGGCAAGTCTTTCCCATATGGTTATTTTTGTCAGGGATTGAATGAGTTCATATCCACGACCACTGCAGCTATGTTGGCAGAAAGCCGTAGCCTTGACATAGTCTTAAACTGTATTCACCTCGGTTCCTCTCCCATGCAGTCTCCTTCGCCTCACAAGGACTCTCTTTAATGTGGCTATAAATTTTCTGAAAGAACATTCTGCACCAAATAGCACAGAAAATAAACCATTGTGATATAATCCGCGGATGCTTTGTTTCCCAAACAGTATGTTTTAGATCAAAAGTTGAAATTCATATTTGCTCTGTGGTCAAGGAAGGAAAAATAAGACAGGAATTTTGAGATTTAAATGAAGATTAACTGCCAATGACGCTAGAAAAGAGAAGGAAGGAATGAGGAAAGAAGTACAATGCTACAACAAAGTTGAACTTCCTTATTTCAGACCTCAGTCTGTTCAGTGTCACGGTGAAGCAGTGGTGTTTCTGATCTTGCTGTTTGCAGTGGTGCTGAGCATTGGGTCTGAGGACGTGGCCGTGGAAGCAGATGTCAGGATGTGACAGTGGGTCTTTTGGGGCCAAGGATAAACAGGGTAGTTTTCTAGTTTTCTTTTTGTTTTGTTTTGCTTTTGAATGATCTGGTTTAGATGTTGCGTTTGTTTAATAAATGCCCTCTTGCAAAGCAGAAGTCTTCTACAAAAATGATTTTGTGTTTGTTCTTAAAATTTATTAAAATGCCATCCATCCTTTGGTGGAGAGTTTTCTACCCACTTTTCTGCTGTCAAACTGTAAGATTCTAAATGCCTTTATGAAATACATACTTAGTATTTTTTTGTAGGTGCAGATGCTTTTAAAAACTGTCTTAAAATAAATGCAGAATGAAATTGTCTGCCACTAGATGAGTGAGACTTGGCTGGGCTTCTCTCTTCCCTTCATTTACATATGTACACCTCTACATTAGTCTAAAATACCATTTTTATAAACTGTAAGTGTCTACAGACATTTATATAAATACTTTGCTCTTGTGGGGCTGTTTGTTGCACTTTATAGCCATGTAGGATATATTCTCCATAATTCTGCTTCTGGAGGAGCTGTCTGTGCAAAGAGGTTAAAGAGTAGAGGCCAAACCAGAAATAATCTGTTGTCAAAAAGCCAAAAAACTTAATGTTGCAAAAACTATTGGTGTGGAGGCAGAAGGAAAGGTCGGTCCATTCTCAGATATTTGAGGAAATGAGCTGTATTTGGGAATAAGCAAAGTCTACCCTTAGGTAGGGTTGGTAATCTAGAGCAATTTTATAGTGCAAATAGCAAATTGTAGGGAAAAAAAAGTCTGGAAGAGATTTGGTTGACAATTCTTCATCCTTGCCTTATGAACTTAGAGGAAATAAATTATACTGGCTTGAAGAACAGTGATGAATCCATAGAAGCAGAAACAATATGCGCCACAACCAGATCCATATTCACAACAACTCCAAATGCTCCTTTTCTTAGCATTCCAGCATCCCAGATGGCTCATCTACTTAGCACAGTTTAAAATTTTCAGCATACTTTTTAACTGGCTTATATATATATATTTATATATATATATATTTGTCTTTCCTTCACCATTCCCTACTCGTTTAAAAGACCCCTTCATTTAATGAGTATCCACAAGGTCACAATGGAGAATGAGCTGACAGAATAAATGACAGCAAATATGGACAGGGTGAGAGACCTAACTCCATTTGCAACCTTGTTGGCACAAAGTCTGTAGAATCCCTAGTAGAAACTCATTTAATAAAAACACTCTGGTTTTCAATTATTGTTTTAATTTCTTTACTCTGTTTATT
>JAVCKT010031006.1:0-24040 GCA_032273925.1 Rhynchotus rufescens | reverse complement strand
GAAAAAGTGAATCTGAATTCTACAAACCATCTTCAAGGAAGGGCCTAATGAGAGCAGAGAAAAAAACTGAATGTTTAGTCTAGCTCTGGTGAAACAAATGTTCAACAGAAAAATCTTCATGATATCACATGTATGTACAACCACACAGGCTGAATTAGAGCTACACGCACAGTATTAAGGGAGGCACTTCCTAAAACAGTCAGCTTTGAATCCTAGTATCATTTATATGGGGTTTCTTGAAGTTATGTGTATAATATCCACCCCTGTCACTGCTAAAGAGTGAAAGGGAAGACAAAAGCTCTTTTTTTCCACTTCAGTCACCTGCTGAGACTCTGCAGATCAGCTCGGATAGCTGCTTTTTCATAGCCAAATAAAGGAACCTGGGGGTTCTACCATGGTTTTATTTGAACTGGAAATACACACAGAATTAAGTAGTGGGAAAAAAAATGGTCAGGGGCTTTTGTGGTGGGACCTGAGCATTGCTGGGCACAAGGAGCTGCTGCTCACTGCGTGTCACTGTCCTTCTGCTCTCTGGCTACAATTCCCATGTGCACCTGAGCAGGGCACGAAGCTGGTGACAACGGGCTCCCTGATGGGGACGGGTCATGGCACTATCTCAGAAACCATAACAAGGGTGAGAAGAGGTAGGATACCCCCAGGACCTCCCCATGGCCACCAAAATAGCCCAGCAGAGACCTGCTGCTCGCAGAGGGAGCTGCTGCAGGGCAGCTGGGGATGTGGGTCTCATGCTTGTGCGTAAGGAGCTCATAGCTAAATGCCAGTAGACGACACTCAGGAATATGAACCGGCATCCTCAGCCCTTCCAAATTTACTGTTTGGCACTAAACAGGCCTTTTCTTTCGGCTCTTTGAATCAGCTTTTGGTAAAGAGCCTATTGCCTGGATTTCAAGCACCTCGAGTCATGGACTAGCACCTTCCTGAAAAACCATAACTTGACTTTGACAAGCGTGTCGAGGCCAAAATACTATTTGGTGTCCCAGAGCAGGCATTTCCTTTTTAAAAAATCTTACTGAATTTCTTTGAGAGCTAAGAGGTTTTCAGGCTATGGTTTTGTTTTGTTTTTAAATGCTCATGTTGTAGGATCAGATTTGGCTCTGGCTCCCACATTTGTGACTTTTTCTGGAACCAGCAGGAGCCAAGGAGCAGGTAAAACTCCTTACACATCCTCTGGCAGTGACAATAGCAGAATGCACTGATCTAACATGAAAAGAGTCACTGCACTTTTGTGCAACTCCCAGTCCTGAGGAGCAATCCTAGGGACTAAGCCACGATGCAAAGGGACAGAGAGCCTGGTCCAAACAACTCAACTTCCTCAGAACTCTGCTTGCTTCAGCCACATGTCATTTTTTTCCCTAGAATTATTCAAAATCAGGCTAAGGCAATGAGCAATATGTACTATTGGAACTACATGACTTCTCTGTGATCATTTTGGCAGAGAAGAATATTGCATGCCATACCTGCAGGTTTCATTTCTCTGTCCCTGTCCACTGCAGGTTGGTCCTGTCCCTGTCCTTGGAAGCAGCTGCATACCAGCACCTTGCATTTCTTGATATCCTCTTGGCTGCAGCCTAATTTTTACATAGACCTGGCCTGAATAGAGTCAATAGGAGCTGCCTGGTGCAAGGAGCAAAGCTGCTTCTCCAAGAACCCCGGAGGATGTCCCAACATTAGGCACTGCCATAATTATCTTACTAAGGTCAAAGGATACAGAGTCTGGGATTTTCAATCAGAATCCAATTCTCATAAACAGTTTCTGCAGCTTTAGAATGTTTTCACATCCGTTTTCCCCAATTTTCACTCATGCCAGCAGTACTCAGCACATACAACAACCGAAGCCTGGTGGGCATAAAGATTTCAGAACTTTCTTAGAAAAAATAAAGAATATTTTTAAAATCACCTTCATAATAAAATTCTAAAAATGCCTAAGATGAAAAAGACAAAAGTCCAGGCAGCAGAAATTAACATGGTTTCACCTGCATTTTCCCCAAATAGAGAGCATTCTTCAAAAGTCAAACACGGAGCCTTATTTCATCTAACCTTCGGAGCTTCAAATGCTCATGTGCTCCTCCCTCCATGGCCCCTCTCCGTGGCGTTTGCAAACGACACAAACATTTGACTACGATCTGTGCTCTCCCTAATGCAGCCGAGCCTGTGCACGCGCCTTGCAACGATTTTCTCTGGAGCAAGTTCAAGCACAATTTGCTCATGCTGGTATCTATCTGTCATCAGATGTGTCAGCCGAATCTCTTTCGGCCCGGGTGGGGAGGAAGGAGACAAAAGGTCACCTTCCACATACGGTATGTTCTCCAGGAGGCAGGAAAGGCAAGGGGGGAAACTGAGTTTTCATCTACCTGACAGGAATCAAATGGTTTTTTCCTCCCCCTTTCCCTTCACATCTCATTCCGCACGCTGGCGGCGCGGCTCGCTGCATCGGAGAGCAGATGGAGATGCTCAGAAGAGATAAAAACAAACCTGAGCCGTCAGAAAACTGGGAGATACTGCAGCCGAATGGCAGCCATGGAGGTGGCAAAGTATTTCCTTCAAGGAATGATGATGGCTCATTAGCCTTTGACCCCTAATAGTGCCTTAATCACCCCACAGACACCTTAGACATTGCATGTGGGGTGCACGGTCACGGTGCGCCGGGAGCAACGCTGGAGCAGCCGCCAGCTCAAGTTGGATGTGCTCCCTTCCAAGGAAGGCAGATATGCAGAGAGGCTCCGCTTGGAGCATCTGGCCAGGACGGCGGCTTCGAGCGTGATCCTGCGCTGAGAAGGGGCTAATGTAAACGCGGCACCTCAAAAAGGTGATGCTGAGCGTACAGATCAGATGACTAACGCAACCGCCGCGCTCTGCTCAGGCGGTGGGATGTCTGGGTGCCAGAGCGCGTGATGACAACAACCCCCGATTTCTGGAGAGAGCCCAGCCTGACTCACCGATCCCCAGCAGAATGGGCTGGAACAGGAATGCGCAGATTGGGAATCACCACAGAAGCAAAACCCTATTCTGTCCTTACAAGGACCAACCAGTTCAGGACACAGGGCAAGACCTGGTCAAGCTCCAAGAAAGGCACAGGCTGAGGTTCAAGTCCAAGAGAATGGACCAGATCCTCTTGCCTAGAGAAGAGTTCAGCCTGGGAAGCAGAAACATGGGATAAAATGGGATGTGCTGCTGTGTGACCACTGCCCACACAGGAACCAACTGTCACCCCATAGTACATGAGGCAAAATTGTCCCGGCTTCAGCAAGGGATGGGGAAGAGGCTGGCAGGGCGAGAGAAATCAGAGCATCTCAGTAAACACACCTCTCCACCAAAAAGAAGGATCTTATCTTTAGTGCAAATAGAACCGGAGATGATATTTTTTTATCCTTGAGGTTTATTTTGTTAGTATTTCTATATCTGACACCAGTCAAAAGGATTCTGGGAAAAAAAATATAAATGGTACTTTTAGTGTTTTTATAAGAGACGTATGATCTCAGTCAGTCACTGAGAACAGGAGATTTTCAGGATGCTAAGGAATAGAAAGAGCTTGGAGATTTATTTCCCATTACAGTGTGGCAGATGGGAAAGGAGCGGGCATAGACAAAAGTGAGTGATTTGATGTGGAGCCAGAGCTACAATGTAGAAAAGGCAAGAACCAAATCAAGACTGGCTGAAAGTTTTCCAGGGGAATACTTTGGCTCCCAAAGAAAAGAGGGATTTTCTGGAGAGAATAAATAAGTAAATAAAAGTGTTCAAGGATATTCTCCACATAAAACTTCCATTGTTTTTCTGGTTTTATCGAGTAACCACGCTGCAAAAATATTAGTATCATCAGAAAAAAAAAAAAAGTCTAGTGAAAACAAAGTCATGTGCAATTTTTTCCATTAATAAAATCTATTCTTCCAACTATTTTCAAGGATTTTTTTTTAAGAGCTAAGAAAAACATTATCAGCAAGTAAGCTAACAGAGGAACAGACCTCAGCTGCGCCACGCAAAGACTTGTGCCACGCTGCTAGGAGGACAGATTGACACTGTATAACGCTGCTCAATTCCACTCCACTTCACTTTTATTCTGCTGCACCTCTACCCACGCTCCCCAGATACATCGTCCTTCCTTCCTGTATCCCTGTTCCTTTCTGGTGCCCCATCAGGAGATGTTTTTGGAGTTGCTCAAGGAAGTAAAATGCAGACAAACACCCACACAGTACAGATTTAGTAACGTGAATTGGGGAAGAGAGAATGCTCTTTACACACCAGCTGTTACCCACACAGAGCAACAACTGGTGCAAACTGTACATTTTGCAGTTTGTGTTGGTGTGCAGAGACCTGGGCGCTGATTTTTAACAGCAGCAACAGCTGGCTTATAATAAGCAGTCCAAAGAAACAAAGCAATGAATTTGCCAAACCACTACTTTACTGCACAAACTAAAATGCTTTTTGGTCCTTCGTGTATGAGTCTTGCAAGCGTAAACTTTGCACACTAAAAGAAAGAAAATCATCCCCACATTTTAGCAGTGACTCAGATAACCTTAGGCAACCAAGATTTGAGCCGATAAAGAACAACAGTGTTTGACTGCCTTTGGAAAATTATTTGCTGATGTTTTTTCATGCCTGACGTTGCTTTAAGGTACAAAAGACATGGGGGTTAATAACAGCTCACCGAGGCAATAATATTGTGTTGCTTCTTTTCAGCATGCCTCCCTGCCATTTTCTAGACATATAGGTCCAAACTGCAGGTGAACATCTTGTGGACCCCTATATCCTCACTTTGAGCAGAGGTTATCCCAGCTCTGGATCCAAACTTTGGGCTTGGAGCTGCATGCTTCTCCAAGAATGGATCGTGCCATTGCTCTTGTAGCAATTGATCCAGTATAGTTTTGAAAAGTGGGTGCCCACAGAAATGAAAACCATCATCCATGCAACCAACCCAGAAAGCCAGCGCATATGTTGGAAATCTAGTGAGGAAAGGGCAGGGGGAATGAATACTTGAACGATGGGTACTTTCAGGGGCATCTCAGCAGCTCCCATCTCCACCTCTCTGATGGATAAAGCGTCTTCAAGGAAACTGCAGCAGATCTGGACTTGCGAGCAACAAATCTGACAAAAAGCGAGAGCAGCTCATGGAGAAACAGCAGATGAAAACAGGCAGAAAAGATGCTGAAGACCAGAAACAGAACTGAAGCACTGTAGGGTGAAATCCTGACCTTTCTAAGTCAATGACAGAAGGATCATGTGGATTTCCGTAGGATCACATCAGTCATCCTGCCACCAGCAAATCATCGGAGCAGGTGCAGGACATTATGACAGAAGGTTCACATTCACACCCTTCACCATGTCTTCAGCTCTCGGGCAAGGCCTCACAACCTGCCTCACAACTAACAACTGTGACAGGGAAGAGGCCATGTCCTTCTGGCCTTCTCTGCTGTCTATGAGAGAGGATAAGGGCCTTTTCTTGTCATCTGCTGCTTCAACAGGACCTCGAGAACTTCTTTTGGAATGAGGAGGGAATCACAAAAATAAAACAAACAAAACATCCCCACACCAAACCCACATCCCTATCTCAGGACCATTCCTACCACAGAGATGAAGTGGGATGTAAAGCACGATCCCTGTGTGCCCTGCACAGCAGATTACACCTCTACTACCTTCTGACATAGACTCCATGAGCTGCTCTAACAGCCAGGGACCACATCTGATCCATGACCCAACATCAAGTAATCTCAGGGGGGAATTAGATAAACCGACCCCTATGCAGAGGTGGAAGCTGCCTTTCCAAGAGCTTCCTTACAGCTTTGTAAATCAGTCATCCCAAGCAGCAGCAGCCTGGACAGTGTCTCAACCCTTCCGAGCCTCGCAACCCCTGTCTTCCTCTTCCAAACCAATTTATTTGGAAAGGGCAAAGAGAGGGCCCAGCAAAATGATGACTAATGCCTAGCTAATTCCCCGAGGAGAGGGCACATCAGCTCCAAAGGAAACAGTCTTCTACTTCTCTGACCCAGGCTGTGACAGTTTAAGAGAGAGGTTGCTCTTACCAGTAAATATGAAAGCTTTCCTCATCAGAAATTATGGGGGGCAGTTGTCCTGGGTGCATTACATCTGCAGAGCCAAGAGTGCAAGCTCAGTTTATCAAGACTTGGAGCATGCTGATGACCCACATCAGTGCACGGAAGGGGTGAACCAAGCAGTCCCGAGAAAAGATTTAGTGCGACTCTTGTCCTAACCTTTTTAGAAAATAAAAGCTGAAGTCATTGGTTGATTCCCATAGTCATAAGCAGGCAAAAATCATCTGAGGAGTCTCTTCCTACACTGTGGTTGAACATACTGACATTTATTGTCCTTATGATATCACATTGACACAGAGCATCCTGCATGAGCCTCCAGGTCACAACTGTAAAACACAGCTCCTGCAGCTCCTATGTTCATCTTTGGTGGAAGCTACTCAACTTAAATTAGCCTAAATATAAAGCTATGAGAATAACAAACAATTAGCAAATAGAGCACGGCTTAATGAGTGGAAAATACAGCACACAAAATATTTGCAACTCAAAACAATAAGCCTCAATGAAATCAAGGAAATATCTATTAAGATGAAGATTGCTTCAGATTATATACTTTTTCCTCCCCAAATGTGTTTTAAATTAAGTACTCTTAATGCTTTGTGCTTCCAATATTATCAGCTACATTTGTTCATTTGCTAACAATTAATATTTTTATTCTGTTAATATTCTTACAGTCTCACCAAATAGATATAAGATCTTCAATGCATTTTTGCATTCTGCTCTTTGTGGATATTCTTTTAATGGTCTCTGATGTTCTGCTTCAGGCAATATTTTGCAGGTGTACATGGAAGTCAGGCTATAGAGATGGAACTCTGACTGCTCTTCCTCCATTTGGAGGAAGGCAAGAAGCCAGCAGTCCATCTGCATTAAGTTTTCTTCCCAGGACGTGCACAAAATGAAGAACTAGAGTTAGCAGTTAAATTGTACTGTGTTTTGTCCGTGTGAACTTGATTAAATTACCCCTTTGTAAAGAAATGCAAAATCCTCTGTTGCATCAGGTGACTCTAGCCAGTGTGCAGGAACACCAAAGGACCTGCCTCTAGACCTAATTTAAGAGGTCGTCTCTGAGAAGTCAATGTGTCCAAACAGCTTTCTGAAACAGTTTCCACAGAAATGTTCCCACCACAGAAAATGTGAAGCTTGCTGTGAAGCCCTCTCCTCCCCTGCAGGTTTCACCCTTCCGTAGAGGGTGATTTCAAGAAGTTGCACATTACAGAATGGGTGAGCAGGATGTCTCAGTGACCCAACTGCAAAGCAGACCTGCACAAGTTCACCAAGACTCAATGGCACAAGCAATTAAGGTTTGAGGGTGCCAGTGAGGGGCAGAAGCACCCCAAAGCACGACCTATGCAGGAGATCATCCAGGACTTTCTGTACAACCAAGGTGAACCTCACACAGCGAAACATCAGAGGCAAGGACAAATTCTCACTGTATAAATGATAAAAATAATTAAAATCAAACAGTGTAAGAATAGCAGAAGTACTTTCTGACACAGGAATATTTTGTTAGTATAGAGGACACCT
Source organism: Rhynchotus rufescens (assembly GCA_032273925.1). Taxonomy (NCBI): domain Eukaryota; kingdom Metazoa; phylum Chordata; class Aves; order Tinamiformes; family Tinamidae; genus Rhynchotus; species Rhynchotus rufescens. The sequence goes on along the minus strand of JAVCKT010031006.1, from coordinate 16,454 downwards.
GATACGCAACTCTGCTTTACTAGGCTGTGACGATGCAGCCCATTATGCTAAAGATGACTTTCAAATGCTTTTCTTATTTAAGAAAAGTGGTCAGATTGAACTCGAACAACTTCCTGCCTGAATGCAGCTTAATGTGGATTTAATTAAGTGCTACAGCTCAGTACCAGTCAGCAACATGAGGCATATTTCTGAGAAAGTTGCTCCCAACTTCCTTCACTTCAACCTTCCTCCTTTAGCGAAGGAAGATAAAAACCATGAGATCTGGGGGGTCTTTGAAAATGATGAATTTCTGGGTCTCACCACAGAAGAGCTATAGCCACTAGATCAAGCTATTCCTACAAGAAACCCATGCAGCTGGTCTTGCTGCTGGTCTCTACCTTCCTTTAGGCGAAGAGAAGAGTGTCGTTGTGTGTAGGTGAGATGAACTGAAAGGTGAAGCAACACTTAAGCTGCAAACAATTATGTTTCTTATTAAAAGCAAATTTCAAGTACAACCTGGACCAGCTGGAGGATAGCATAGGGGCAAAAATCTTCTACTTGTCCTAAATCTGGATAAAAGTGAGGATAATTTTGAAAAGCATTACCACAAATACATCTCTTTATTTCATTGTGTTTCCCCTGCCCCCCAAGGCTTAAAACTTGACATATTCAATCACTTCTATGGCTTCTGTTGCATTGTGGAGCAGCTAATTGCAAAAGCAAAGCTTGTGCTTGATTTATTATGTATAGAGCTTTGGAAAATTACAAAAAGGCAAAAACCTAGACAAGTCATCCAACTCCTCACTAATGGCCTTCAGCAATGCGGAAATGAGACTAAATGTAGTAAAAAATGCAAATAAAAACAAATATATGAATTCAGGCCTCTGTCTTTATTACAGAATCAAAAGGAAATGAAGGAACTCAGACAGAAATTTAAAAACAAAAAAGGAGAACAAAACCAAATCTTTCACACTCGCAGCCTTGTTGGCTTCCAGGAAAATATTGCCCATGGGAAATTTTGTCAGGCTAAATATTCCCAGTGAAATCTTGCCAAATTCCTAGCCACCTACACAGCAATTTACATATCCCATTGGCCCCTGTGTGCTCTAGGGAGCCAGTGCAGGACCATGCATCAACAATGTGAGAAGATATCTCTAGGAGGAAGGGTCTCAACCAGCATCACCTAGTATGGCCAGGATTCCCATTGCATATATATAATTCTCTGATAGAGAATTGCAGAGATATAATTCTCTCTCAGATATATAATTCTCTTCTGGCATGCATGACTTGTATGACAGCATGTAGTTGTCAAGACTCACTGAATTGAACTTGACCAAGCTTAAATGAGAACTTTTGACCAATTCGAAAATCCTCATCATTTTTTCCCTGGCATTTCTCTCTCAGGCACTGTAACCTTCTTGCTGCAAGAAATGCTCAAACACGGCCACGATCCATGCTCCAAGGGCACTGCAGCCATATGAAGAAGTAAGACTGATTAGCAGCCACAGGAGAAACCCTCTTCAAGGCTAACGTTCAGACATCTAATATATTCTCCATAAATCATAGGGATCTGAAGAATTTCTCCAAATATGAGCTGATTTTGAAGAATACAGCCATCAGTTCGTGACAAGATGCCTTTTAAAGACTGAAACAGTAAGAGGGAGGACAGCTATCCCTACACAGTTACCTAACCCCAAAGCCTGGTCAAGTACCTGAGATAGCAATAAGTCTGTGGAAACTAGAATTAGTGCTGGGAAAATGGTGCTCAAACATGTATAAACCTTCCAGTCGGTGTGTGTATATGTATGAATCAAATTTGATACACTTTTCTTTGCCAATTAGTATTTTCAGATAAAATACGCTAGAGAGACAGTCAGGATTTCAAATATTTTGCGCACTCTCCTGCCCCAACAGACATCACAGGGCTCTAACCCTGATTTAGATGTCCAAATATTTACCAGGATAAATAGATTTAGAAGAGTTTGTACAAGCTGCAGTTTCTCTTAGGAAGCTAGATGAGTCACACAGGGAAAAAATATTTTGGAAAAGATCTACAGCACAGCTACAGACAGGAAAATGAAAGAATTTGGCATTAAAGACTGCCGCAAAGCAGAAACAGTAAGGCTATGTAAAACATGAGTAATTTATGGATTCAAAGACAATTTTGTGAGGACAGTTTGTGCCAATAAAATATATATCTATCTTTTTGTTTATTTTTATTTTTTTAACCTGAAAGTTACAGGCAGCCGAATGAGAACTCCTTAGGGTGGTCATGTACACAGGTGGAGCTGCACTGCCTTAACACAACCAGCGAGCAAGAAACACACTACCCATCAGGAAAGACTTGCTGAAGTCACTTAATACAAGTTTCTCCATGGTCACTGCTTGCAATCCCATTTGTTATCATGGAGCTTTGAGGAAGCCTTTGGACATATTCTGCACATGAAGAAATGAATTTTGAATGAGCTAGAAGGAGGCCTGTGAGCATTCACAGGATCCCATAACCCATAGCTAGATCTGTCCTAACTCTCCTTTGCTTCACCAAAAAAACATGGAGCCAAAACTAGATATAGAGCAGTTTTGTCAAAGTAGGTGGTTCGGAAACCCTGAGGGCTGCATCTTAAGGCTGTTTGCTTGGCCATGCTCCTCTGATAAGAGAGGTCCTGTTCCCATCTAAGATGGAGCAAGGTGGGCTCATGGACATGGAGTTTTCCATGCAAATGGAAGAAATTGAGCAGAGTTCAAGAGGAACTTGACAGCCAGGCTAGAAACATAATGCAAGTATTTGAGATATAATGAAAACAATGTTCTCGCCTCTTTTGTCACTCTGATCTTACCACACAGAAGCAAAGCAGCAAAACACATGCACCAAAACATGCCACGTCCACGACTGCTCCCTGTCTCATGGATTTGTTACCTCTGTCCTTTGACAGGGGACCAAATGTAACATCCTCCCCCAAAACCCCCAAGCAGAACCACCTCATCATGGATCCAGCAGCCTTTCTTCCTGCAAGAATGCAGGGGTGAGTCCCCAGGCAGGACTTTCTCAGGTCTTCTAAGCAGCAAAACTGTGCGAAGCCTGGACCACAATCAGAGTCCCTCCTCACATAATTTCTTTTGCACCAGCAGTACAGGCTGGCGCTTGCAGGATCCAATTAGGCACTGAAGCTTTCTCAGCCTTCTCTTCCACTTACCTTCAAGAATACAGAAAGTGATAAAAATCAATTAAGACTATTGCGTTTTCCCTTCCTGATTTGCTTCATTATAGAGTAAACAATGGTCCAGAGCTGAACAAGCGTAAACCTGCTGCATGGCAATTGCCACAGCTTTCCTGTCTCTGGAAACACACAAAAGAATACAGGAAAACTGCATTTCTCCCCTCAGATTCTGGTTCTGCTGCAAGAAACCTACTTAGCTGCGTGCACCCCATGCATACCACTAAACAGAAATTAGTTTCAGTGTCCAGACGGAGCTTTCTAGGTGGTCACTTTAATCCTAAGCTCTCCCTTCTGCTCAGCCTGGCTTGCACCTTGACATCCTATTGCAGACAGGAGGATGATGTGGGTTCTTCCACCAAGACCGGACCTGTTGGATGGCCAGTCCCCATGTCAGACCCAGACAGCTGGGAGTGGAGCAGGGATGTTGTTTAATGTACAACAGAGAATGTTCCAGTTTTCACTCCATGATATCTGAATCAGAAAAAAAAAATCAAAAGACAATATAGAAAAGGGAGATAGTGCTACGGGTATTGTGCTGTCCTCAAGCAGACAATGGTCCTGAATCCCCTCTCCAGGGACAGGGAATTTTGCCCTTATTATCTAGATGACTGGCTGATGCTCTCCAGTTGCCATGGGCACTGGCACACAAAATCAGACTGTGGCCGAGGTTTAAACGCATCAAGAGTGACAGCCCTAAAGTTGGTCTCGTATGAGGACAAGAATCTGTGGCGAGGGGGAAGAAAAAAAGTTTGCAGTGGAACAAAAGAGCAAGGTGAAAAAGCAAAAAGCCACAAGTTCTCAATTATTAGTGACTTTCTTGGCAATCATCACTTGTAAATCAAGTCCACCTCCTGCCCCGATGGCTGATTGCCAAGGAACAAGTTAATTAACCATCTCTAACAAACACAAGTCTAGTCTAGACTTAACAACTCTGCTAATGCTGTCCCCACCTCCTCTTGGCAGCTTCCCCTGACTGACCTCCTCTGATTGCCCAGGAACCAAATTCATCCTTGGGCAAAACCCTTTAACTTCCACCAGCTGTGGAATGGATTTAGCCCTAAATTTAGCCCTGAGTTTAGCCCTGTCCACCCTGGCATTTCCCCATTTATTTAAAGGGAATAATTCAGTCCTTCTTTTCTTTATACCACTGCATCAATGTAGAGCAGGCTTATAGCCAGTTCCCTTTCTCTTAAATCTGGTATTTGCAAGCATTTATTTAAAATGTTGATCACTGAACTTCTTTCCAGTTCATGTGTCTTATTCTAAAACTACAACTCAAAAAATAGCTTAATTCTCCAAACGGTGCTGAGCTGAGTGGAATAATTACCTTACTTGTTTTAGGTCTCTGCTGGAGTCCAAAATTATACACTTGGAAAATTATGACTTTTTTTTTTTTTTTTTTAGTTTCACAAATGTGTGAAAGACAGGTTTTTATAAAGGACATAAAACCAGCAAAAACTGTAATTACTGCAGAGAAAAAAAGAATTCAGAGAAGAGGTGATTTTATGATTAAGGCATTGGACTAGAAATTCAGAAATACAGATTCCTTTTGTCACTCCGTTAAAAAACTTCTTCTATAACCTTTGTCAAGTCACTTAATCTCTCCTTACCTCTCCCAAAAATAGGAAAATTATGGTGACTCTTTCTTGTTTCATGGTGATTGCAGAGAAAACACATTCATTCCCACCTGTGAGGTGTTCTCATGCACCCACAACCAGCAGACCACAACAACGGGGACTGTAGCACTAAGATGCCTGCACACAACCATTCCTTGTGAAAAACATGCCCACCTTTAATCACAAACCCTTGGGAACCTACAGCATCACTCCTGAGACACAAGCTGGGCAAATACACTTTCATTCTCTTTTAATTGAAAAACAGCAGCAAAAAAAGCCATATGCCAACATGAAAACCATCTACTATTTTGCAAAGTAGAGCAGCAAGTAGCAAAATGCAAGTGTGAGAACTTAGCTCTCCCTCTTCCCTTCCCTCCAAACCAAGGCCCTCCTTAGGTCTCCTTTAAATACATTGGTCTATAATGTTAATTCATGCTGCGCAGGAGGCACAAAAAAACTGAGGAGCAACTACAGCAACTTCCAGACATTCATCGTGATGCAAAGAAAAAGCACACAAAGGAAACACTACTGGAGGTATAGAGCTGCTTCTTAGAATAACCTTAAAAAACAGATGCCAGAGGTGGAAGGGGGATTAGGTGCATACGCTTCCCGGACACGAAGAGTACCCTGAACTTTCAGTCTGAATTCAATTGAAAAACTCGCAGATTAAGAAAGGGCTGAAATGAAAAAGTCTAAGGGGAAACAGCTATAAAAGCTAAGGCTCCCCAGGTTAAAGCAATATCAGCAGAGAGGGACCCTGAAGGCTCCTGTTCCTGATGCCGGGGACCGATGATGCCATGTGTGCACATGGAGCAACCTGCAGCTCTGGAAAAGCTGGCAAGAAGGGAAGCCCCCAGCATCTCTTTCCTTCCCTTCCTCCCCTCCCCTGGATACTTCTCCCCAGGCCCCAGGGGGGCTGCTGTGTCAAGCGATCCCCCTTTTCCTCTTCCACCGCTTTAATAAATTAGGCTGAGCAACAATGGGGATGAGAGAAAGCAGGATAATGTGGTAAATGTAGCAGAAAGAAATTTGAATTGTAATGAGGAGAGCTAATCAGGAAAAGAATGGACTATAGAAAAAGCACTAATGAGTTTCTAAATAAATTCAAAAGGTTAATATTGTTCTATCTAACAAATACGAGAAGAATGCTAACGCGAAATTAAAGGCCTCACTCCGGTGCCCTCCTGGCCCGAGGCCCTACTTACAACCACAGCCACCCACCCACTGCATTTACCTACCAGTGCCCACACCCCAGCTGCCCTCAACCATGTCCACTGTCAATGTGACACCTTCAGATCCATCATACGTCTGTTTGCCTTCTTCTGGACATGAAGGGCCTTAGCCAAAGTCTGTAAATCATGGAAACCTCTCTAGGATTTGCTGGGTTGAGACTTTGAGAACTGGCTTATGTTAGCATTAATAGGCAAGTAATTAAAATGAGGTCTTCTTCAAACCGTGGTAGGAGATTGTGGCTTTCAAGCACACTTACATTTGCTTTTATTACTCTGCAGATTGCCAGGGCAAGCACCAGGCCAAGGCAGCTTTGCTGAAGAGTGGACAAGTTAAAACAAAACAAAACAAAATCCAAAGATAAACTATAGCTCTAACTTCCACTGTATAGAATCAGAAGCGAAAATGTTCATTTATGTGTTCTATTACAAAACACAGGAGAAAGTACATTTCAGCCAAAATAAGGTTTTTTGGGGGCAAGGAAAACAGCTCTTTCCAAGAGGAAAAAACGTCCAGTTTCGAGCAGTGTAATACTCAGACTTTTCATGTTGAAGATCCAAACAACTTTTTACTTTTTTCTTGCTTGAAGGATGGAAATGGTGCCATTATAATATTTTACCCTGAATATTAAAAAAAAAAATAGAATGATATCATCGTTATGGGAGAAGTCTGAGTATACTGGCACACACAGATGTCCATCCATCTTCTGAGGAACAAACAAAGTCTACAAGGCAGAGCTGAGGATAGTCACACATTCATCTCCCCTGGTCCCGAGATGTCAGCAGATGAGTTAGGTGCAATCCCAGAGCTGCGTAACCTCATTATGACCAAGCTGCCCCCATTCCTATAATCCATCTGTGCCCGTTATCGTGGATGTGGTCACACACCAAGGTGCCTGAAGAGCTGCGGGGACGGGCAGTGACTCACACGGCACCAGGTCAGGGCAGGGCAGAGCTCAGCTCATATCTTGGCTCCTCCATCCTGCCCAAAGCAGCAGCTGCTCCAAGGCCTGGTGCAAGTTCCCTCCAGCCTGAAGGAGCCCATACCCACGATGGGAAGAAGTGAATTGGAGCTACAGAGCTTATTCTAACAAACTTCCACCATCAGAAGGTCCCTTCCCTCTACTCCTTACAGACAGTGAGGGAAATTAAGATTTCCACCCCACTCCTACCTGCACACCAGTAATTCGACATTGTCCTGTTGAGCCAGCCATAAAGACTGACCACCCTCTACATTATTCACAGGAACAAAATGCTATTTTTCCACCCACCTGCTGTGAATAATTTTGCTTGACAGGCAGGTTAAATACTTTAGCTTTCTCCTCCTCCTCCTTGCAGGAAAAGGGGCCATTTGTGCACTGTACTGAGAGGCACCACGGTAGGAATATTCAATAGAGGCTTCAGTTAGACATGGGGAGACGAAGAAAAAGTGGACCTCGGAGTAGGAAATATGCGGAGACTGTGGCTTGACAGTCAAGGTGCATCTTGATGCTCCTTGTAAGCAACACAAAGTGCCATGGGAGACGTGTGTTTCCCAGCACACCGGTTGGGAAACGCTCTGCGGAGCTGCCCCACGTGGCCAACTCGGGTCACTGGGAGATGGGATGGAGACTTGATGGAGAGCAGGGAAGCAGCCTGTGCTCCGGAGACCGAGGTGGATCAGCCACCGGCTGAGCGCAACTCTGTCTATAAAAGGTTAAATGCAAAAATCCTTGCGAGACAAGGGGCATGGCCGTGAAATTGCTAACTGTGAATAAACAAGACAGTTGCAGAGCTCATCATAACCCTAATGATCCTCTCTAAATCATGCGGGCCCATCACCTAGATCTATTGGCCACATTAGCAGACTGCTGAGCGCAGGAAATATGGAGAGGATCGTTGTTCAAGGGTTTTATGGGCCACACTCATTGGGAACCCTTGGAGACGCAGTCCAAAGCAGATGGTGAAATGGGAAAATTATTCATGTTAATTCTTTAATGGCTTAAAATAAGTAAAAAAATTTCAGTCACACTTTCATAGTCAAAAACCGTAACAGGAAGAATTTAAAGCTGTTCTATTCTGCCCTGGAAACCTGCTGCTACCTAATTGGCCTCAAAGATACAGGAACATTAATACCCTTTAAGAAGGATGTGGTCTGCACTCTTTTTGGCTCTTGTCCATTGGCCCAATGAAAGAATGAATGAGCAGAAAAAGCAAATAAACCTCACTGTAACCACACAGTGATTTCAAAATCCAGTATTTCTTGTCCTCCTTTTCAATATTCCCTCACATGCTCCCTATAGAATATCTTTTATTTTGTATTTTTTTGTCCATTCTGCAACACTTCCTATGAGAGATCATTACAAATGTCCTATTTTATAGACAGGGAAACCAAGTGGCTGCTGAGGAAGCACAAATTGAGACCCCCACACCTGATCTAGCCTGTAGACTCAGGTTTCCTGCTTATTTTGAAGGAGGAACAAGTTCCCCTGGGACCTGCTGCATCAAAGCATCAAGGTATCCTCAGTTAAAACAACTGTGGCCCTTACCAAAGAGCTCAGCACCTCCAGGACTTGCATCCTTTAAACTCCCCCTCATTTCCTCATCCAAACGCAGTAGGATCCAAGGGAGCCTGAGGAACTTGCCACGGAGACCCCACTCCCACAGAAACACATTATGGCAAATACTACTAAAACACATGCAGCAAGTAAAGAACATTGCAGTATTTATGCTACTCTGTGAGAGCACTACAAAAAAATCTCTGAACCTATTGAAAATAAATGAGGGAGAACATAGGTGCTTTATACTGCAATCATTAATGTTACCTTAATCTATAGAAGCAAACCAAGCACCTTCTTTTTTTCCTGATGTGGTCAAGCTCACCAGTATTTGCTGCGTGGAAACTGGCTCAGTTCTGGCTCCTGCCACTTAACAGCACTGTTGCTTTCAGCTATTTTACTCCCTATTATTTTTTTGGCATGATGAATAAAACCCACCAGGGATCATTTGGAAACACTGCCTGGTTTGAGGCTATCCTCCTATCTCCAAAAAGAAGGAATGCTATCCCAGTGGAGAAGGGAAGAAGAAAGCTCTTCCATGCTCCTCCTGCCAGCATCAGCTGATAGCTCCAAGTTCTGGAAAAAGTGCAGATTGGAAAAGGTCACAATCTGAATGTAGATTGTGCACGGGCATGAATTTATCTGATGAATTATTCTAAACATACAATTCAGCTGCCTGTACTGCACACATACAGGATGCGCCTGCGCAGCTCCTTTAACTGCAAATCAGGGCATTAAATAAGGACAGTTGCTCGCTCAAAAGCATAATGTTTTATTTGCCACAAATATTCTAAGTGTTTAATTTTCAAACTGTGTCCTAACTAAAAATACAACCTAAGCAGAATGCATTTTCTTGTAGTTGATTACCGGGTAACATGTTCCATCTAACAACCTAGATTTTAGCCCCCGATTTGGAAATTTGCTTGGACTCCTGCTTAATTTTGATCATGTGGCAACAGATATTGAGTTGTTTATAATCATTTATGCCTATCATGTTGCCCATGTCCCCGTGCTGCTTCCTGGTGGTGCCTACTGAGCAAATTTATTGACAGGCTTGTTAGAAAACACACATTATTTTCTTCTTGTTCCTTCTCAATAAACACTAAGAGGCAACAAAGTACCTGCCATTTCAGTACCTACTCCCCATGCCCTGCTGAACACATCCTCTTCACTTAAGCTGTTCCTAGCGCTAACACTACATGACACTTGGCTTCAAAAAGGCTCTTTTGTGGCACTGTGATCTCTGCCGGGCACCAGCTCCCACGTGGAAGCAGCTCATGGAGCATCCCAGCAGGATCTGGGGAGGTTTAAAACAATTTATTCTGTCTCCTAGGCCTAGCCTAACTATGGAGGAGTTGAGGGAATCATCTCTCTCCAAGGGGCACCAGCAGCAATTCACCCAGGGAAGAAGGCTCCAAGATGCTGCCTGCAACACGCAATCCCTGCATGGGGGCTCGTTATACCGACTTCATGTGCTCAATCCAGCAAATAAAAGGCTGTGCTTAAGGCTGGGCACACACTTAAGTGCTTTTAGGACCTTGGACAATATGGAAATTCCAGCTGCGAGGCTTGGGTCCATCTCGGAAATTAACAGCCCTGTGGAGTCATCTCTTTCTGTGCAAATTATAAAAATATCTCCAAAGGCTCCGTGCTACACGCGATACTTGTACCTCCCAGGGTCCGTTGCCATTAAAAAGGAGGGATGGGAATGTTTCCCATTACAGAATTTTAATGAGACATTTACTGTAATGGATCCTGTCACCCCATGGTGTCCAGGATTGTTGATTGTTTCAGTGCTTGAGTATATCATCAACATAGAGAATTGAAGGAGCTGAAGAAAGCAGAGGAACTACTAAAACAAGCCAAACTTTTCAAACCAACAAGAGCATTATTGGTTCTGGACAAATGTACAATTTAATTCTTATCAAACCCTGAATCTCCTTTGTTGTCAGCTATTTTCCAAGCAAGTGCACAAGAGCAATCTGAAACCTTGCTTTAAAACACATAGGAAGAGCATACAACATTCCCACTTTCCTTCTGCAGAGACAAACCCAGAGCAGAATCCTGACTTTGTGGAAGCTCAAACGCAAGTCAGACTGAAATCTCCCCCCAAAAAGGGACTTACTGTCTTCCCCAGTTTTCTGGGGAAAACCAACTCAAGCAGAACTTAAGCCAGATGCTTTTCTTGGCCATGTCCAATCAATGGAGCTCATCAGAAAAGCTTGATGTAGCATCTATCCCTTTGAAAAATACACATCTTTTAAATGGAGGCTGATCAGAAGAAAGAGTTGCTTTCATATGTTTTCTTGATTTAAGAGAGAAGGTCAGAAAAAAAGATTTTTAAACCTTAAATCAAAAATGTTCAAAGTTGGATGATTTAAAAAAAAAAAAAAATCAGTCAAAACTTTAATTCCCTTTGGGTAAACAAGACTAATTGGCTGGTTAGCTAAAGTGTCCAGATTCTAATTTTTGATTCCAATTTGAAATCTGACACATTTTTCTGGGAGAAGAAAATCGTTTCTCATTCTGCTTTAACAAATGAGATGTCCTCACCAGACTCCTCATTCTTTCTTCCACAGTCTTATACTCAGAGCCATTTTCCCTTAAGCTGCAGCTCTTCCTCGCAGGCAGGCTTGGTTTTAGCTGCATTTTTCCCCTCCATGATTATCTAACAGACTCAGGTCACTCCAACGTGGGCCACTACGGGAGTGTCCATGACCCTGCTCTTGGTGATGTGCAGGGGGATGCAGGGGGGTTGTTTTAAATGAGATTGACTTAATGCAAACATGGGTTCCAGGACAACCCCGTCTGCTCCAGGCTTGTCCCTGTGCTTGTCTTAGCTGGGAACAAGATGTGTTTTTACATTGAGATGAGTAGCCCGGGCTAGCTCATGGTGCTTAAACAAAATCCACAAACACCTGAGCCTTGTTGCTACAGGGCTTAGCCACCAAATTGGATTTTCAAAGCCTCCTTGTGCTGAACATGCTGCCAGCTGAAGGGTTCTGGAGGCGAGGAGCATCTCCGAGTCCCCACGGGGCTGCTTTAGAAAGCTGCTGTACAACCACGTTGCTTTCCCTGATGGAAAAGCAAGGGCCCAGGGCTCTGTTTCTGCATTATGTGTTAATTTTCCACTCATCTCCTCTGCAGCGCATGGACAACATGGATTAAGGTGGAATTCAAGCAGGAAAACAAAAGAAAGAGCACAGTACTCCTTCCCCCTTTATTCCCTCCAAACTACAACCTTCTTGGCTTAATCACCTCCACTGTGAGCTTTTTAAAACACATCTTTAAACACATTAAAAAGCAAATGAAAGCCCCTTGGAGACTCTGGAGGGGACCTGAATCTTTGTGGGCTTGATGCACCTCCAGCCTCCTGCACACACCTCACCAAGGCTGCGCATAGGAAGGACAAGGCCAATATATTTTTAACGACAAGGAACTTGGAACAAAACATCAGCTCTTGCAGTAGAGGTACATCCAAAAGCACTGACAGCTTTAATACTCAGCAGGACATGTTATGCCATAGAGTGTACGTGGGGGAAATAAAAGAGAAACTGAAAAGATGAAACTGCTTCCGACAGCATCTTTATCCAACCAGCAGAAAATCAGCTGCTCAGCAATGGGCTTCACTGGCGAGTTCATTTGTGAGAGCCAGGCAGTCTAGGGAGAGTCTAATAGAAATACTATGAGCTGCATCTAAGCACAGGCACCTTCAGCACAACTGTTTTTAGCTATGCTTTAGCATAGAATAAAGGAAGGAGAAAGGAAACAGATGGAAGAGCAAACAAGAAGCCAGCATGGGTGACAGGGAAGGGTGTAAGTTTGCCAAATCACCCATTCTGAAGCTCCAACAGCAGCAGAGGTTTGAGCAACCATATTACACAAAGACACACAAATGCACATATATTTAAAGTGGTTTGTAACCCCCTCTCATCTTGAACTGCTGGATATTTGTTTCAGCAAGACACATCTGTGCTGATTGATTTGGAGGCTTACTGCTAAGCAGGCAAGGTAGCAGTGAAAGGCAGATTTTTATGACCAGCCTAAAAGGGGAACTGCTCAAACTCCATGAAAACCTCACTTAGAATAAATAAATGAACATAGAGTCCAGATTTACAACAGTCCGTGCAGCACACTAAAGTCAGAAATAAAAATATAAAAATGTGCTTTAGATACATTTACACCATCCTCTGTTCACTGTGAATTCGAGAGACAAAAGTGCTATAATTCAGTAAACCTTGGCTGTCAGAGTCCTGCAGGATTGAATGCACCCTCTCTAAGGATGCTCTTATAAACTCCCATAATTTAAATACAGGATCTGATCTGTAGCCACAAAGATCTGGGTAGGGACAAGGCAGCTCTCAAGTCTTGCCCGACAGACTGCCTCCACTCTGCATCTCCTACGATCATATTATGCTTCTGCAGTTGCATTTGTTGCTGTTCCCCAGGTTCTCCTGCAAATGGAGCTTGCACCGTGGTTGGACCCAGGGCCTCATGCCCATCTATATGTCTGCATGTGGAGCTAGTCCCTAATCAGGTCACTATTAACTAGCTACACTTAATACATGTAGAAACTGAGAGGGGAAAAAAAAAGTAGCAGAAAAGCCTTTCCTCCCGGTGTAGCCCCATGGGAACAACTTATTAAATTTACACCCACAAAACCCCGTAGTAATCAGCCAGGCTTTCTGCCTGCACAGTAATTACAACAAAATAGTCTAACCACAAGAAGGAGGAAGAGCACATTGCCCACCAGCAAAGCTGGCTTTTCCAGCCTCCTCTTTCTTCCCGTGTTGCTCCCAGAACACAGATGCCCCAAGGGCTGGGGCTCACGCACGGCTCCAGGAAGGATGTCTGCCAGGGCAAGGCAGTAGAGGAGGAGAACCCAGAGCATATGGTCACTGCTCAGGGTGGATGGTACCGCAAGACAGGCCGCAAAACTGCTGTGACCCTGTGCTCTGTGCTCTGGGTGTCCCTGCTGGATCTAGCTTGGTGCACGCACCAAACTGCCTACACAAGTTGCCCCCATCCCAGAGCTCCTTCAGGAGCTGTGGAACAACAGGAAGAGACAAGGTGCATTTTTCCAATTCCGCTCAAACAGCCTCAAATGCTAGGGAGGACCTTTATCACTCAATGTCCACCTTGGAAAATACACCACGTTCTTCAGAAGTTGCTTTTACAGCAGTAAACTCTAATTAGCTGTCTAGTCTCTCTCTCCCTTCTGTGCAAAAGAGCCTTCATGACCCAGATCAATGGACAACCGCCTCATTGATTCGCCCGGGACCGAGCGCGGCGACTTCCCCGCTGTCCCCACAGGCAGCCGGGCACTTCAAAGGCCGCAGCAGAGGCAGAGCTGACCACGTAGCCGCTCCGCTTCAAACACCAATGCAAACCCCCAGCTTGAGGCATTAAAATTTAATTAGGAGGGACAGCTGGATCTGGGCTGGGGTCTGACTCAGAGGACCCAGGGAGAAAACTTCATTCAGCGGCAAGCTGTCCAGCACTGAGCAAATGGACTCAGGCCAAATATTATTTCAGTCTTAAGGTTTCACAGACTTCATCGCTGCAGGTTTGGCCAGCCAAGCAGCCAAAGCAAGGCTTGCAAAGGTGCGTATTTTGGGGGACACAAGCACAGGGGATCTGCTTCATTCACCTCCACTAGAGTTTTCCCACAGGGGGCACAGGGCACCCTCACCTTTGAGGACACACATGGCAGAAGGACACAAGGACACAGGTCCCCCATGGCTGGCTCGGTGCTGGATGCTGCCGCTGTCAGCACTCACTGGCACTGCTGCTGCTGCCGTATTCTCCAACTGGCAACAGGCTTTCAAGCAGCATATAGTAAACACACAGGTGACAGATTTCATATTTTCATTTTTCATATTTTCTGATGGAAATTAAATCCAATCTCTCCCAAATAATTGTGTTTGTTTTCCCTACAGGTTTCAATCAGGCATAGCTAGCTATTGAAAAAGCCAAATACTCATCAAATTTGCTTTTTGCCTCATTTCCAATGCTGCAGGTTGCCAGTTTTAATCCCAGACTTCTTGTTCTAATTTAAGCACCTGAGTATCAGGTATACCCCATTTCCATAGATTAGGTCAGAACAGGGTTGCATGGCATCCTCATAAATGCAAATACTAATTTTTAAAAAGTGTTTTGTCAAAATGAGGAAAAGCTGATGCTTTGAAAGCCCCGATGCTACTTCTGCAAGTTTAGTTGCCTCCTGCCTTGCCCTGGGCAAACGCAGGGCTGCTTGGAGGGCAGGTGGGTCCAGCAGCGATGAGCCTGGCACATGCCCCTGGATGGAGCTGGCAGTGGGAAGGTGCATCAGCCGCAGCACCCGTGCGCGGGGCTCTGTCCCCCTCTGGTGACTGTCACACAGAAGGACACAGCACAGACACCCACTCCAAAACCTCACGCTCAGGCCAGGGTTTTGCATCATTCTGATGCAAAAATCCAGATGAGAAAAAGGCATATGCACAGGTATGCCGTAGTTAGAGACAGCATTGCTAATTGGGTTAAAAACAAATAATAATAATTTTTTTTTTAAAAAAAAAGACTGGATTCAGTGCAGCTTCCTTGGGGCAGGGACTGCGTTGAGGTGGGTTTTGCTCTTTCCCCATGGAAAAGTTTCCCATTCTCCTTCCAAGATGCAAACCTGAAAAATTATGATTCTACATTCTATCAAGAATGAAGAATATAAATATGTATGTGTATTTATTATATATACATATACACACACATACATATGTTTAAAATAACAAGTTTAAAAATACATTTTTCCCTGCACATCTGGAAAACTTCCTCCCTGCCATTCAGTGGAAGAAAGAGGCCCCAGCACCCAGCCTGGCTACCAGCTTTCAATATAGGAAACGCATTTCTTTTATCACCTAGATCTAATTGCTTTGCTGACATCATTATCCTGTCTTTAAATCTGTCATTTGAAAAGAATTAAAACCTCACAAAACCGCTTCTTTTGCAAAGTTTCAAGAGCCAGGTCTGCATTGAAATCCCATCATTGAAATCTACTGTTAGCTTCAGGAGATTGGGAGCTTCCCACTCCCACCTTCCCTGGAAAGTTCTTCAAGGTCACTGCTCAAAACACACCCGATCCATGACACTCGGTCACAGCTTTCTGTTCCCCAAGCCCAAATAATGCTTGTTCTCAGGATTTTTCCCCAAAAGCCATGATTTCCCATTCCTCTGCCCATGCCACTGACCCAGGGCCCGGCTGAGCTGGAGGATCATGAACATGTCCTGCCTGCTCTGCCCCATCACGCGTCCCAGCTGGCTGCTGCACTTCACGTCACACAACTTCACTGCCTTCAATTTAAGCAGCCTTTCAAATGATTCGTTTTAAAATCTGCATATACTTCTGGAGCCACCTGAGAAAGCTCAGGGCTATCTCCAACAGCAGGACCTTCTGTGCCGATTCAGGCCAGCAAGGCCTAGAGGCCTCCTCCATGTTTAGGCCTGGCCTTGCAGGACACTGGGAAGCCTCAGGTGCTGCCAGCACTTGCAGGTTACTGCTAAGTATCAGGAGGTGCCAGGTTAGCTCTATTCCTCCCCAGGGAACAGTCAGAAACAGCATTTTCCCATTGCCACCCTATCCCTCAGGCATCTTTATTTACAGCTTGGCCTGTTTACTTCATGAGTTGCAGGGGTGGTGTCCTCTAGTGGTTCCTACCCATACAAGAAACCTCAGCCTCCCTGATTTATGTCAGCTGCATCGCAAAAAAGCATGTGGAAAAAGCAAAACACAGACTTTTGACAGGACTCAGAGGAATAGGGGAAAAAAAAAGACAAGTTCTTCTTCGTTTATATGCTTACAAGTTGCAACAAAATTCAGTCCTCCCTAATATTAGGGACATTTTA
>JAVCKT010031005.1:0-14683 GCA_032273925.1 Rhynchotus rufescens | reverse complement strand
GTATATTTGGTCTATATCTTTCGAAATTCTGGAAGTTTTTTTAATAGAAGCCTGAGAAATGTTTTTGACCAGATTTTTTTAAATCAGACAATAATGGATGATTGTGACTTCAAAAGTGGGCAGCAGAACAGCTGGCATGTATTAAAAACTTGTATTTCCTTGCTATATCCCTGATTGAAATCACCAGTTTTGAAAGCTGCTGCTGACTCTATTGAATCTAATTTAGTTCCTTCATCAAATCAACTGAAGCATAAGTGTAACTGGGAAGGAAACTGATCCTCTCCAACTCGATCGCTCAGCAGATTGCCACATCTGCAGCGTCAGGCACGTGAGTCCCCACGAACACCTGTTTAATAAACAGCCAATTTGTTAATGCTCAGTTATGCCCACAAAGAGCATCTGTTTCTGGCCAGTTGTCTACCTGAATATAGCATCCTTAATCAGTGAAAGCCTCTGTTGTCTAACTTGTCTGATTCGTTTCCCACCCAGAGATGGGAATTATCCACTCTGCTCTTGACCCTTGATATCCTTTGTGAGGGAATTGAAGGAAAATAGAAAGTCTGCCGGAAAATAGTCCAGCCCTCCTTCCATGCCAACACAGCAGTCAGGCTTTTGGTATGTAGGTAAAAAGTAAAAGCTTTTTAGAGTTGGGTGGTATTAAAATACCCCATTGGCTGAAGTGCTGGTAGTGGGCCAGTGTAGCCCCAGGGGCTCTGCCACGGCTGCAGAATTGGGTGGCTCCCCGCGTAATGTTGGGTCAAGATGCACAATCCAGGAATGTGCCCAAATGCTTTCGTGGGTTGGATGCTCTAGAGGAGCGTTTGTCTTAATAGAAACGCCTTCCTTACACCCCTGTGTCAGCTAAAACAAGTCTGGACAGTTGGGTCATGCAGACCTCTCATCTCACATTCCCTCTGCACTAAGCGCCTGCCCTGCACTGGTTGCCTATGGGTTTCTGAGCTGAGCCTGGCACGCGGGTGCCAGGATAGATTTACTGATTTCGGTGTTCTTCCGTGGTAAAAAATTTCTATTTTTAAAGTGCAGTCTGCATCTAGTAGCAAATACTGCCCCCATGTAAAGTGCTGTAGCTGTGCCTGGCACCCTTACAGTGCTAATGAAGGAGTAAATAAAAGTATATTACACTATGTAATCTCTAAATAATATCCTGCCTTCTCCTTTGCAGAAGGCAGCCTAGTGGGAGTAATAGCGGAGACTGAGCTAATCCTCTGCTCCTCCTTTCGTGCCCTGCTCCTAACTATAGAGCTGCAGTTGAAGTGGATACAGTTATTAAACTATTTTATTGTTTTCTCTTATTAAACATTCCTAATGGATTTACAAGTAGGGACATTGTACTTGGACACAAATAAAGCAACTTTTCTGACCTCTGCCCACAGAAGTAGTGAGCAATATGTTGTCTGCTATGCAATTATTTGAAGTAATAATGAATTAATGATACCAACAAGTGGGCAGGAGTGAGGAACTGGAGAGAAGGCAATAAAATAGCAAGACTTAGACAACTTTAGCCTTTCAGGAGTAGAAAAGCAACTGGTGTGACATAATAATATTGCTGGAGAACAATCCAAAGCAAAGCTACGACTTGGCTTTACCAAAATCTCCTGCAAAGTTCAACTTGTATTGCACGTTGGTGAGACACATTCCCTAAACCTTCCATACTAACCCTGCCCTGGCAGATTGTGGATGGTAAGTTGGGTCCATGGAAGCCAATCCAAACTACTGTGGCTTGATTTATGTTGTGCAGAAATCGGCCCACTCAGGGTGCGGGGACAATATGTGGTTCAGTGGCCCTGGTTAATAAATGTGAGAGTTGATTATTTAGTAATTTTTCTTTAATTACACGTTCAAATAAGAGCCTTTTCGCTTCTTGGATATTATCTGCTTAGCGAGAGAAGGCCCAACCAGACCTTTGGAGCTGTTCTGTGTGATGAGCAGTCACAGATGTCTGTGTCTTGAGTTCATAATCTGTGGTGACAAGGCAGGTCATCGGATAGAGATAGGCAAAAATAAAATTAAAATTGAATAAAACCTGCTGAAGTACTGGGGCAATATTGCAATGTTCTGTTTTTATTTTGAAACGTAAGAGCGCCCTGGGATTTTCTGAATGTCTCAGTGAAGCTGCATTCCGAGTGCCTGGAAAGCAAGTGATGCAGCACGGATGGGACTTTGCTATTCTCTGGGCACGGAGCGGGGATTTCTCATTTCATCCATCATTCACAAATTGCTGCATGGTCTCCAGACCTTACTTAAACTTATCCCATGTAGGCTGGAGCAAGGCCAAGTGCTGTCTTGGCAGTGTATGTCCTGCTATCACTCTAACTCTAAAGTGAATGCTAGAGGTTGGTTTACAGACGCCACTGTTAGTAGCTTGGGTAAATCCACATATTTTGTGGTTGGTCCTACTGCTTTTTAGGATGTACAGAATTACTGGGCTTCAGAAGCCATGAATTCAGTTTCAGTAAACAACTAGGCTGACTTGCATATCAGACGCTGGGGTTTTTGCCCTTTCATTTCTTGTGACTATAGATTTAACTCGGATTACAGTTTAGATTTCTCTCCAGAAGCAGGCTGTCAGAATGACACTTTGAAAGTCTTTTGTCTCCCACGTGCCATAATGCCCATGTTAATGGATTTCCAGCTATCCGGAGCATTCCAGCTCTCATTACTTGCACAATGGAGAGTTGACTCTGTAATCACTTATGCAGGGGGACAGCAGCAAAAAGGACCCAAGTGTTGCTGGCTGAGTAATAGCAGACCAGCCCTGGCATTAGGGGTAGTCTGGCTGACCTGTCCAGACCCTTCCTGGGGCAGGATCCTCTCTGTTGCAATTTAAGATTATTAGATTGCATTAAACAAACAAAGCTACTGGTGAATTTGACAGTGGATGTCATCTTCTCCATCCATATTTTTTGCTAGACCATTCAACTGCAATTACCTTGAATAATTTGATTATGGATTCAAATGTCATTTGGTAGCTGTTTGCTTCTTATGTAGACTTGTGATCTTTTTGATCTTTTACATTAACACATATCCTTATAAGAAAGTATGATGAGAGGGATTTAATGATTTATAGTCCTCTCAAATCTACCCATTCAGATGTTTTTGGAGATTCATGAGGACTCCAGTCTTTCTCCTTTAGCGCAATGCTGTTTTTCTTGTCACCTTTCCTTAGGGAAAAGGAGCCTGGGATGTGGTGCAGCTGATGTTGGAGCTCTGACTTGCCCTCTTCATGTGAGGCACCTGCCTCTTGTTGTTGCAGTCATCTTTTATGCTTTAGCATCCAACTAGCTGCATACAAGAGGTCAAGCTGAGTTTTGAACATTGTTATTCCTTGCAGAAAATCGTTATTCCTTGTGTTCACCAGTCAGGCCGGTGTCTGGAGAAACCCAAAGCTGCAGGTTCACTCCTGGCACATGCAGCAAGGCTGATCCTTGAAGTGAATTTTATGGCAAATGCATTTTTTTGCTTGTGGTTCCCATGTCATATGGCATTACAGTCAAGCTTAAAAGAATGTGTTATCTTTTTTTTTTTTCCTCCCAAAAAAAGAAAATAAACAACGATTTAGCAAATAGCCGCCCTGTAATTCAGCATTCAGACTTTAGGCAATGACAGCTTTATGTCACTTTCTTAAGAGTGAGCGTTGCCCTCAAATATGTGCATTTTAAGGATGGAAAATGAAGCAGCTTGTTTCTGATAAAAAGAAAGACTGGTTGTCTTTGATATCATGGATAAATGCTTGGATAGTTACTTTTTAATTGCTTTATTGCTAGAAGTTTTCAATGAAGCCATAAAAGAGGAAAAGAAATGATCGTCCTAATTGCCTCAAGATGGATATGTAACGCATAAATCTCTTGTTTAATGGATCTAGTAATAGACCACCTGTTTCAGTTGCCTTTTCCTATTCAGAATATGAATGAATGCTTCTCTGATGTTTGCAAAAAGAAAACACAATTGTACCATTGGACTTGGTGATTTATATTTTTACTTTTCTTTCTCTCCCCTATTGTTTTACACATATTATTCCCCCCTCCATTTGTTAGGCCCTTGTCCCCTTGGAAGGGGATGGGCCATTAAATTGGGATTGGGGAGCTGTTTCTTTGCATTGAATTCCGTTCCTGTGGTGACCAGCCTGGAATCACATTCTGTCTGCATGAAAACACCCTCTAATCTACCTCTGTCCCCCTAAAGGGCTGTGTGCCTGAGCTTCATCCTGACGGGCAGAGAGGGAAAGATTAGAGGGCTTAAAGCGGCCTCAATTTAGGCACACGTAGGAGGCCTGTGCTGTGGCAGTCATGCTTCCTCATGATGTGCACAAGGCCTCAACCGCTGAACACGTTCTAGGCGTGAGGAGTCTCAGGTAGGAGCTCTGTTGGTCACGGACGCTACCACAGCACGGCCGTGTCTGCGCTTCATCGCAGGCCGTGCCCTCTGCCGCCTTTCCAGCCCTTCCCAGCTGTGCCAAGCGCACAGTCTCCTTGCCCGTGTGCTCTGGGGAGCAGGGCTAACCCCCTGATCCTCCTGGGATCCCCTCTTCCATACCATAAAGGTTCCAACCATAAAGGTTGCTCACCTTATGGCAAATCTCCGTTGCGCTGTTTGGTCTCATTATTGTGGAACGTGTGGAAGCTGCTGCTGGTTGTCGACTCCGATGGCTTCCATAGCTCCCCCTCTCCTCCCCAGTGTTGCTCCCGGCAGCTCTGGCCTCTGCCGGAGTGTCCAGTGCTGCCTCGTGCTCACGTCACCTCCGCCTGTCTGCCTCCAAGAGGAGCCGGGTTGGCTCCAAGGCTCTGGGGAAGTACAAGGACAAAAGGGAAGGACCCTGTTGCTGCTCTGCCAAGACCAGTCTTCCAAAAGATTAACAGCATCAGGCCCCCTTTTTTGCATTGCAGTATCCCAGGGATCCCTGCAGTGGGATCCCTGCAGGAATGTGGTTTCCAGGTCTGTCTGCTCCCTCTCCGAGGAAGCCGAGTAGGTGGGGAGCGTTCAAGAAAGACTCATAAAAAAGGCTGAGGGAATGGGAAAGATCAGAAGAGGTGGGAACTGTGTCTTCCTCTTCATCCCAGTGCTAAGTAGCTTAGTCTGTGAATTCCACATAGAGGGAACTTTGAGATGTGATAAGGAAGAGCCTTTGAATCCATTACAAGGGAAAATAGCTGACCACAGACTCAAATGTCTTAAACTTTGTGTTTCTACTAGCGGGTCAAACCTGAGAGTGTTTGAGAGGTGGAGACAAACCTGTGCAGCGAAAGTGTGAATTAATATTCTCTTTTGAGAACAGATCTTAACTCTTTTGAAATAATTCTGCAGGTGCAATCCCTGGTATATGTTGTGTTGATATAAAAGTATTTTATATTCTAAGATGCTTTCTTGTTCTTAGCATCGATTGTCTATGTGTGTGGAAATTCTGAGGTAATATATAGCTTTAATAACCTCCTTTGATGGTCTGAGTTTACACAAAACAAATACCAGATTATGCTCCCTTTTTATGTGTGGACTCAATTTCTGTTTTTATTTCTCTATAAATAAAGAGCTGAGCTCTAGTTACATATGCCTAAATGCCTGCAAAGAGGGATTAGATTCCAGAAGTTGTTGTTGTGTAATGCAGTTAGGCCTGATTTTCTGCTAGCAAATTCTGTTTTGGATCATTTTAATGTAGGAGAGGAAAATAGACTGTGAAAAGGAGCTGTTTCTAGTGTTCAGAATAATCTGCTTTTTTTTTTTTTTCTCTTCAGTTCTATATTTTACGAAAGGAGTCTTCTAAAGACTTCCAAGATTTTGTTGGAGCTATTTCTAAGGAAATAAAGAGGTCCATAGTCTGATTCTGCCTCTTAGAAGAAAAGAAAGAAATCTCATGGTTTGCTGAGGAACATGTAAAACCCTGTCTTGTTTAGTGAACCTCACCTTTGGTCTGTTTTACTGGAAGTTCCTCTACCAAGAACTGATGTATTCGCTTGACTTTTAATAGTTGTGTTGTAGGCTGTGGTACCTATTTTTATATATGCTTTCTCCACTTTCCGGTGCTATGGCAAACTCCCAAGGAAATCAGCAAATCTGGAGCTAGTATTGTATCCAGAGGCTTTTAATGACCCAGTTTTATTGGCATCAGGTGGGCTGTGCCCAACATGAGTTGCTGCCTTTCCGAGCAGCACTCTAGCAATTCTCAGAGTTCACATCAGATGGAGAAAATGGAGCAAGCTTTAGCAGAGCTGTTGTCTTCTTCGAACAACTCATCCTTTGCCTGCAGTGCAGAGTCACTGGATGTTCAGCCCGAAGGGATAATTTATTACGACCAAGCTGCCGTGTCAAGGATCCCTATAAATTAAAGCAATTATGTTATTATATAGACCCAGAACATCTCACATCCATTGCTATTTTGGCCATAAATCATATGTTCTAATGGAATTCTTCCCCGCAAAAAAACCTCTGTTCTTCAGAGACCTTCCTAACTATGGCCCAGCTCGCTTGCTTCTGGCATTTATCTATATTAGTTGTCAGTGTTTCCTCACACAACTCGGAGAATAAATAGGCTTTGATCCACATGGCAAGTTTCCAGAGCTAACTGTTAAAACAATAGCGTAAGATGTTTTGGAAATCAGGGAGTGGACAGGAGGCAGTAGGAGATTATCCTGGAATGTTTGCTGCCTGGCTCCCAAATCGAGGAGCTCCTGGAAGTCTCTGGAATGACTCGGAAAGTCAGAGACTTACTCGTTTGGATGTGGAGCCAGTCTTGTCTAGCCCATCAGCGCGGAGGGTTCTGGAGCAATATTGAAATGTCAGCTATCTGAGGACCTTTGGAAAATACCAAAGTTGGCGACGTCGGGACCCTGCCTCTGGCAGGGGCTCCCAAGAAGGTTTCCACCCCAGCTGGCTGTGAGATGATTCCTCTGTGATGAGTGTCCTGAAAGAGAGAGAATGAGAAAGGAGAATGAAGGGACATCAGGAGAGAGCAGAGGGAATAGGAGATCCAAGAAGGGATAGGGCAAGAGCTGGAGAGGAGGAATGGAAAAGCCATCGGGTAGGAGGAAGGAACAGGAGAAAGATGGACAAACAGCAAGCAGAAAGCTGCAGAAAGGCTCTGCCTGGCAGGGAAGAAAAGCAGAACGAAAAGGTCCTGGTGGAGGGGAAAGGATCTGAAGAAAAAAGTGAGAGGATTAGGAAATGGCTCTCCCTAACATCCAGTCCCAGGAGACGTGTCCTGAAAAGGAGACACGTAAATAGGATATTTCACTTCTCCTGGCCATTTACTCAGATGTATATGTTTTATTAAAGTCTGAATAATTTCCTTCAATTACATTCAAACGCTGGCAGCCGTGCCACATTTATATTCCCTGAAACCTGCCAGGATTACTCTGAAATTCACAGCAGACCCTTTTAAGGACTCTTTCCTCTCTCTATTATTTATTTATTGCCAAGTATGTGTGACTGTTTAAATTAATCCGTATTGGGTGTGTGTAGAGGGATGGGTCTGGACATCTGTGTGTGTTTTCAGGAATGCTCAAAGCTGCAAATAGGGCAGCCAGAGTTTTGTGTGGCTCTGTTATGTAACCGCCTTTATTCCGAGTGCGGATTATCTCCCCAGTTTTTTGCCTTGAATCATGAAGTATTATAGTTGATTATTGCCTGTGAAGTTGAGCATATGGTCCTAAAAGGGTTCTAAGTGATTTTATGTTTTCTATTTTATTGTTATCCATCTGATACATACAACCAGGCAGCATAAGGCACTTAATTTTCTTCCCCAATCCCATGTGCACAATATTAAAACAATGCAAAGCAGTGCATATTTCAGCTGTCTTTTAGAGATGAATTATTGTTGTTTCTGCTTCATGCGGAAGCTTGGAAGAGGCTTCGAAACAGATTTCTGCATAAATATGGTGTTTTGTTTACAAGTGAGGATTTAAAACTACAGTTACATGGGATTTAAATCCAAATTTCTCTCTCTCTCTTTTTTTTTTTATTTTTATTTTAACTATGCCCAGCCACCATCTCATGCCTATATATTCATTTATATGGCCAGCCCCCCAGGAAGCTCGAAGCCCATACACTGCATTTCCACAATGGGGCTCCCAGCCTGGCCCGGTGCCAATCAATTTTCTTCCTCCTCTAGTCAAATGGATGATGACTTAGAGGACTGAATGGATAAATCACAAAAAATAACATCGTCTGTCCCTCCACCTTCATAGGAAAAGTCATTGCAAAGCCATTTTTGCCTTATGTACAGTATTGTGCTACCTGCATCTTTTCCTCACTCTAATCTCTTTTTCTATGTCACTTATTAAAAATTCTGACTTTCAAACAGCTACATAAATTTCTTTAAACATCTCCTGACTCGATAAAAAAAAGGGAGGAAGGGATTAAATTGAATGCTCAAGCTCTATTCCATCGTCTCACTCGCAGAAGTGTTCAGATAAACTATGAAATAAATCTTACTGTCCTGTCAGGACATTTCAATAGCTCTGATATTATTTACAGTCCCATCTGTATAATCCTCGCTCTGGAGTAATGGGAAAGTTCCCCCTTGGTGCTTCTTCCCAGCCGGCTCGCAGGGCCCTTCACAGTGGGAAGCGCAAATGGGTTTTGCTTCGCTTCAGCCCAGCTAAGGAGCAGGGATGGAGCCGTAACGGTGCCTCCCAATATCCAGGCATTGTATTAATGTTCAGGGAAAGAGGAAATTTGGGAGACCAGTCCTCCCATTTCCATTTTGGGGCAACAGAGCTGAAGACGGCTTTTTCTGGGAAAGGGCTCAGGGTGTTCCTGGTGGACATGAGGATCAGGGAAGGAAGGGCTGCTTCCCGAGGGGCTCGGAGCCGGGAGCTTCCCAGAGGCCGGGGCAGGTTGCTCGCCTGGTCGTGGTTGCGGGGTTGGTTGGTTGGTTTTGAGGGAAAAGAGACAATTTCAGAATAGCTGCTACCGGGCAGGAGAGCATCCGGCCAAGCAGCCCGAGCTGCTCCGGGAGCTGCTCTCTGTGTCTCCGCCCTTGGGGGTCCTTGAGCCCAGGGTGCTCCCAATCCATGTTGATCCAGAGGCCCTTTCCAAGAGAAGCCACCATCCAGCGCTGCTCTGTTGCCTGGGGACACATTTCCCTTTTTCCCTTCCTCTGGAGGGGAGAGAAGCTGCTCCAGGAGGAGATGGTGATCCTGGCTGTGCCTTCCTGAAGGGGGCTCAGCTTTTAAATGCCACGAGACGTGGATTTAGAGGGCTGGGCTATTAGTCCTTTAATTATGAGTGCTGAATAGATTGCCAGTATTTCTATATATAGATTCCTTTTTTAAAAATCCCCCGTTGCATAAGCATTACTCAATCTAATGCTGTAGTAGGATGAGCAAAATGCAGAGTAATGAAATAAATGGCCTTTTGAAATAAGGCCACGCTACAGGTAATGGTTGGAAAACAGACAGGTACTCCTCTTCTGGACCAGTGGATACTGGTACCTAGATATTCTCTTCCATGTCTAAGAGAGGATAGTACTGGCTCCATGGAAGGCTTTCACTATGTCTTTTTAAATGAAGAAGCTTCTCTTGTGAATACTTAGGAAAACAAAATCAAATCTCATCACATCTGTTGCCTATGGTTTTAGAAGAGTGTGTTGGGCAGCTTTTCCGCAGGTGTTCGCTGGGTTTTGGGGGCTTTTGTCTCCGTTGTCCCAGTGTGTTTCTGTCTGCAAATCTCCCCGCTCGGTGTCGTGAGCCGCGTGCGTTGTGCGGCCGTCACCACTGCGACGGGCTAAGGCACCGTGGGACTAACCCTGTTAGGCTCCACAAAGGCACGAGGCAGAATCCTGCGGGATAATCTTAGCCACCAACTCTTTTCTAAGCCCCTTGCAAGCAGCCACGATCTCGTTCGTCATGTATACTGCGCCCTGACAGATCGTGAAAAGAGATGCATCCCCTACCATCGTAAACTGGGGGGGAACTGCATTTCCAAGTTACTTTTCTGGTCAATGAGGAGGAGAAGGAGGCTTTGTGCATCTGGGGTTTGTGCCTGGTTAGTGGTTTGGGAAATGCAGAGAGTTAGTAGGGCAGTTCTTGGAGGTTGGTTGCTGCCGATGCCCTAGTTTGTGTCACTGCTGTATGGAGGGGTTTCCTCCTTGGCCCTCTAAGAGGTCTGATCCTGCCACTGCAGCAGAATCCCATGGTGCTGCATTTGCCAAGATAACTCACGTACCAAAAGGTCCAGGTAGGTTCAGGGAGCGGGTGCATGGGCCAGGTGCCCGTGCGGAGCCGCCTGCTAATTCCTAGGGGTTTTCAGTGCCCTGAAAGGTGCCCAGACCCCCTGCGCAGCTCCCAGGCATCTCTACTAGGGCAAGTCAGGCCACTTGCTGAAGAAAATCCCCTTGACATCAGCAGGGCTAATCACAACCTTCAGGTTAGCTCAGCGTGAGGCAGAATCTTGTCCTATAAATAAAAAGCTGCTGCTTTATTCCAAAACAAAGTGGAAACTTTGACTACCCCCCTCCCTTTTCACAGCCACCGTCCCTCGTTTAATTTCTTCTCCCATTTACTTCACAGTGACTGTTAATTACACAGTTTCTGTTCTCTTCCCTGGCATCTATTTTGCAGTGTTTTGCATGAACGTGGTAGATAATATGGTATGTGTGTCTCCTTGGAGACTTGGCACTTCAGAGAACAGAACTGTAAAGGGATTTGGTGGTAATCCATATTGTTTTGAATAGTTTATGACACTGGTAAAAATAGTTGTTATGCGTTCATAGAAAATTGCTGCATGTTTCACGCAAGTGCTGAATTTCTAATAGCCCTTTGCAAACTCTGTGGAGTTGTTGGGGAGGAGAGAACAGATTGTTTCGTGTCTCCAGTTAGTTTCTTCTGTTATGTTAAATCCATTTGACGGTCACAGAGTAGCATCAGTGGTGTCCGAGTGAGTGGGATGGGGCCACTCTGGGAAAACGAGCTCCATTAGAGTCAGTAGTCAAACACCTACAGCTCAGCACTCATTTCAGGTAACAGAATGAAAAAGAGCATTTCATCCTTCACTCAGACACACCTGCAGGGAGATAAGGAAAGTCCTCACTCCAAGGCTATTCTGGTGGAGCTGAGAGTCCTGCAGAGGATCTGGAATCTGGACCACATCTCCTGAGCGGATGGAGCATCGTTGCGTAGGGTTTAATTCTCCAGGAAAGGTCAGGCTGTCTTTCTCAACTTGCCTTTTAGACATCAGCAACGTCTGACGTTTAAAAACCTCTCTGAAGGTGCACAGAGGACTGTGGGCATTAGAAGTGCAGCCAGCTTGCTGGGTAATTACGCTTGTGTCTTTGCTGCCGTATTTTATTAGGCACCAGGAGCAAAGGAGGCTGATGAGCAGTGAGTGACTTTCAAGGAATCAACTGTGTCAACCCTTAGCTGCCGAGGCATCATTGCTGTAGTGAGCGGATGTGACACGTAACAAAAAAATCTGGCGCTAATGAGAAAAGACAAAGCCAAACTGCTCCTGTGTCACTCTGGTCTCACTTTAACAAGGCAAGGAATGCTTGCAAATTTGACATATCATGGTATCTTTAAGTATTTATCTTAATGTGAAATTTATGTAAGTCAGGAGTGCTATTAGGCAAGAAAACTAGAGGCTTCTGTTTGAGTAGATTCCAAAAAGGATTTTAGTTTTCATTTGAGAACCCATTTCAAACTAGGAAAGGTTAAATCTTGACTCTCCATGTGGCGAGGAGCTGGGAGAAAGATAATCTTTCCCTTCCTGCCATGGCCCCAGAGGAAAGCTGCACTTGTCTGGCACTTTGAAAGCACAAAGTCTCCCTCAAAGCGATGCTCATTTTATAAGCTATGTTATAGCCATTATATATAGCACACCTTAGGCTCCGGCAGCCCCAGCTTTGTGCTTATGGACATGGTTTTTTTGAAGACTCTGGAAATGTCTTTAAGGGATGTTGGGTCAGCTCTGGGGCACTGGATGTGGGGCAGATAGTGAAGAGCAATGATCCGAGGTTAGAGGCTGTTCTAGCTATAGCAGATGCTTGAGTAAATATATGGCAGCTGAATAGATACTACTGATTTATAAAATGCTGGCCATGTCTACCCCACTAAAATGTGTGTTCAAGATAATTAGAAATATTAATACACTACAGAAAACTGGCATCATATTTCTCTGCATTCCTTGCACTAAAATAGATTCCCTTCAACATTAAAGTGGCAGTCTCTGAGGTATTTGTTATTTCCAAAGAATTAATGATCATTTAGTTAGCTAACAGCCCAAGGCAAAGCAGAAGGGCTTAACACTCTGCCAAGTGGTAGCTTCTTGTAGGAACGGCTGCTTTCAAAGAATTAGAGTTATGCAAAATGCTTTAACGATGTGCCAATCAGCTAAATGGTTTACAGCACTAATAGTATGCTTGTTTTTCAAATCATTTACCCTGGTGATTTAGTTGCTGCAAGTTAGATTTACAAATCTAATCACAGCTTGTAGGTGAGCTGATAATTATCCAACCAGCGAATATGTGAGTTTGCTCTCAATCAGAAAAACAGATGCATCCGGCTGATGTTGAATGCATGGCAAGGACTGAGTCCCGTAGATAAATCAAATCCCTGGGTAGGAGATGTTGTTTGGAGAGTTGCAATCGGGATCCACTGAAATTAGCGTGGCATCTTCCTTGCAGAGCAGAATTTATTCTTCACCATTTCTCTTACTTTGGGGGCAGTACTGTTAGCAAAAGCATCGGTGTGCTTATTCACCCTGGAATTTTGAAGGAGTCCAGAAATCCCACTTTGAAACGCCCATGTGCTACAGGTGTGGTTATTTCCATACATTGCAGCATTATAGGCAATGCTGTTGCTGAAGACCGTCTTCAGACCTGGAAAGCTTAAGACAAAGACACTGTTCAGAAATATTGGAGGCTGCCTGATCTAGAGCCCTCATTTCTATTCATGGCACAGTAACCTGGATGAGGTGTTATATTGCTTGTCTTCCCTGGTCTCAAAGCTGTAAATGGAATATAGCTCGTACCATCATACAGCAATCTGAAATGCCGGTTAACCACCTTGGTTCTCTTTGTGGGTTGGTTGGTTGATTTGTCTGGTTTTTAAGTTTTTTTTGGGGGGAGTTGGGTTGGGTCTTGATAGGGGAATGTGTAGAGAGTAAATCCAGGTCTGCATAACTCCTTGGGTCTAAATTCAAATTTTGTCAGTAGAAATGACAGTCACCTCGTAGCTTCCCTCCTGTTCTATGGTTGGGGCCCTTTTCTTATACCTGCAATTATGATATGGACAGATGTGTAAGACTGATGTCAACATATTTTCCCCGATAGCAGTGGTGCCTTTGGAGTGTTTGATTTGAGGGCCAGGTCTGGCCTTTGCAAGACCAGACTAAGTCATTAGCTGGTGTTTGTTGAACTTCCTTGCCACGAAGGAGGGCAGCAGCACCGGCCTTATGGAGCAGCCTGGCTCCCTCAGCCTGAAGTCTCGCGCTTCTGCTACCCGTTCTTTCCAACTGCGACGTGTTTGTGCCTTTCAGCTGCAGCAGGTACCCTCTGCGGGCTCCTGGCTCTTACTAAATTCTCATAAGAAGTGCTGATGCACTTGCTGCATTACAAGCAGAAATTGTCATTGTTAAGATTATGAGATGCTCTACAGTATATGGTAATGCTTTAATATGTCTTCATTTAACTTTGGTAAAACAGAACCTTTGAACTCAAATCTTCCATTGCAGGAGGGATCTGGACAAGGCGAATAAAGTCCTAGCAACTCAGAAGCAGAAGAAAATAGTCAGTTTGACTAGTGCTTTGCAAGCAGACGCTTGTGAGTGTGCGGGAGGAAGCTGACATGGATTTCAGGGATATATAGCTTGGCATCTGCAGGGAAAGCTGTCTGCCTTGACCGAGCTGAGAGCCCTTGCGGGGTGGCTGACAGGCAGCTCTCCTGTTCTGGGGGTGCAGCCGGAGCCACGTGCTCCGCGTGGCGGCTGGAGGGACATCCGGAGGGCGAAGAGGAGCCCTCCTGGCCTGGGAAGGGGCTTAAAGGCAGCTGGTGCTACTTGTGTTTGTGTTAGTGCTGGGTGTGTTGTCTGGGGCGCAGTCAGGGTGTCCTGGGGAGCTTGGATGCCCCCATGGAAGGACCGATTAGGGATACTGCTGTTCTGCCACAGTGTGAATTGGTCAGGCCTTTACAATTCTGCCGCTGGAGCTGATCCCTGTGGTGCAGAGCTCTGTTGGACCTCTAGCACTAAGCAGATTTGTTTGTGATTTAGACGCTCAAAAATATTTGGGGCAAGCTGCCTTGTCCCTCAATAGGGAACTTTTAATGGGACCTGTCAAATCTTTTAATTATGATATCAGTGCATGTGTGTCAAGATTTGAATCTGCTTTGGCCTAATCAGCTTCCAAAGAATTACAGCAATAATCATGGAAAATGGATTTAGGAAACCATAAATCTGAGAAGCAGCAAGTTTTATTCTCATACTTTTACTCCCTGGTTGCAAGTTTGTCTTCTCTTGTAGCCCAGATTTAATCCATACCTAGAGCAGAAGGATACCTTATAGATGCTTTTCTTGGAGCTACTGAATACCTTCACTTATGCTCGTGATGAAACTTATTTTTTATTAAGATTCGTAAGCCTCCCCCACAGCTTCAGCTGCAGGTGAAAGTCACTGTAGAGGCTACTGGGAAGCTCTCGGTAGCTCTGAGTGTTTCCCCTTCCCTTCTGCAGGCATCAGC
>JAVCKT010031004.1:2954-14832 GCA_032273925.1 Rhynchotus rufescens | reverse complement strand
TGATTCAGTTCCCACTTACATCCTCACAAAGAAATCCTGCTACTTTTTAGGATAGCACCTAATATTATGGGTTCTTATGTATCTGCTTTGATATCACAGAATCCCAGTATTACTAAGCTTGGAAAATACTCCAGGAGGTTGCCTGGTCCAACCCACCTGCTCAAGCAGGATCAAGTAAAGCAGGTTGTTCAGGACCTTATTCTTGCTGATCTTGAATATCCATAAGGATGGAGACTCCACAGGATTCTGGGCAACCTGTTCCAGTGTTTGACCTCACATATTTAATTAATATTTCTTATATTTAGCTTCTTATATTTAGCTTCTAACTAAAGCCTGAACTAAACTGTTGCTAATTATTGTTATTTGTTAAAGTCATAAGAATTCATATGTCACAAAATTGTAAATGTTATAAAAATACATTATATATGAGATTTACTGCTTGAAGAAAGATTGTAATACACATGATATATAGATTTTAAAGTAATCGCTGAAGCTGTGAATTGAGAAAGTCCTGCATATTTTCTCTTTTGCATCCCATAAAGTAGAATATCTGTATTTTTCGTTCCTGTTCACCATTCAAAATGAATTGAAAATACGAATAAATGTCATGGAAAAACAAACAAACAAAAAAAAACAATCAAACAAAAAGCTGTGAGATCCCTGTGGTGATAGATGTTGGGCCAATACTTCAAAAAATCTACATTTTAACCCTTGGCCTATAGGATGAGCCTGAACATCTTGGCCCCAATCTGACACTGACTGGAGAGGACTTAGGTATGCATTATGTCTATGTCTTCTGTGAGGAGAACTAGGCTTGAAGACAGAGAGAGATCATGATGCTCTCCACTAAATCCTGTTCATCAGATAATGACTGGAGATTTAGGAAGATGTCTCTACTGATAGACTTTTTTCCCACAGCGTAGCCGCAGCCATTGAAATCCATGTTGTAAGGCAACATCAGGTAGCAAGAATCTCTTCTAATAGCTCTCAGTAATGAAGATTGCAAGAAATTCAAGTGCCACCCTCTTGCTCATACAAGAATTTGTTTGGTGGTATCACTCTCCTTGCATTCACCCTAGAAATAGAAGGATCTTCATTACTCAGACTATGTTTGCAGAGCTAATGGTTCTGAAATATCTATAGTAAGGGATGTGCCAATTCAATATAGACTGAAAGGCATCTAATAAAACATTCAACCACTAGCAAACCATATCAAAAGATCATCAAGACAAGACTTAACAGTGCACATAATCAAAAGATATTTCGACATTTTATTCTTTCATTGCAACTTGAGATACAGGTATATAATTTAAGGCTATTTATTTTAAAAATCTGATTTAACTATATCTTCCCAAACTTCCAAGGAGCAATGAGGAGCCTGAGACAGAAGTGCTAGGGAAATTCTAGGGAGAGTTAGGGAGCATTAGGAAATGAGTTAACTATTAAAAAATGAATGAACCTAGTTCTTGCTTCTTCCTTGTGTCCTCCCCAGAATTCTGTAATTCTGTAGCATAACTAATTAGAAGGCTTTAATAATCTCTAGAATCGCTCTTTTTTTTTTTTCTTTTCCACTCATGCATCATCAGACAATGAGGGATTCCAATAATATCTGCAGGACCCCTCTGGCTCAAAACTAGCATTCTTATGAAAAGATGCAGCCTATCTCCTGTCTCATTTTACTGTGAGTGTTTTATATTTAATATCATTTTACTTTACTATTCTATCATAAAATATCTATGACTATTCTATCATAAAAGTGCTAAATGAAAAATTATTATCTAATCCCTCTTCACAGAAGCAGCTATAGGTTTAGGGCGCTTGTGACAGGAGTTGGAAGGACCCTCTCTAATGTAGGTCCCTGGGTCACAATTGTCCATGAAATAGACATACTCTCATAAAATTATTTAAGTCCATCCTATGATTTATTTCATTGATTCCAGGTGACAGCTTATTCATGATCTAGAACTTCATGGTCTCAGCAGAAGAGGCAAATGGTTTCCAGTCTACATGTATTCAAAGATGGTTATTTTGTTTAAACAGCTTTTCTTCCTCCCAAGGAGAAGATTTTTCAATGATATGTTTTTCCATATTTATTCAGATCATATCTACAGAAGAAAATTCTTCTTCAAGCCTTCCACTGCCTTGCTTAAATAACCATGATCTTTCAGACATCTCCTAGTTACTTTTTTTTTTGTGTCAATCTCACCAGAAATTTTTGAAACTACAAGGTATAAAAGGGCAACCAGAAACCAGCATTTGATAGCTTCTTTAAAGCAAAATTTGATCTTGTCTGACAGGGTCAGAACCTTACTGCGTGGGAGGCCAAATTTCCTCTAAATTGCCTGGTGTGGAGAAAGCCAAAACAGCAGCTGTCCCTTAAACAATTGGGCTGTGTGTCACTGCCAGATATAAGGGACTCACTCTAAAGGGACTCTGGGGGGAAAATCCTGTAAGAGTCAAAAAGGTTCCATGCAACCGTGGAATTTAAGAGGTCTCACTTAATTGAAAGGAAAAAACAAGGTATTCCCATGCTACAGATCTTTTCTTTATATGATAAGTTTTTCATTACTGTGCTAAAGATATGAAATAAGACCCTTATTTCTTCTTCTTCTATGAGAAGGAAAGGATTCTTTGGGGAAATGTAGAATGGGAATCTCAGCTACATTGTTCACAAATTGATGGGTATGTTCTTGCCCTGGAAGAAAACTTCAAATGCTTTATACCACTGCTCAGTTCGTCAGCATCTAGTGCATAAACAGGGCCACTCCTAAGGAATATTACACAGCTCTGAACTCACAACCTCCATGGGGACTGTGGGCACCAGAAAGATTATGCAGAAAGGAATTTCATAATTTTCCCTGTACAACAAGTGGGAAGGATAATATGAAATTTGATCAAGAAAAACAAAAGGACAATGTAACTGGGGGGGGTTACTGCTCTACTTATGATGTTTTAACTTTTGTGACTGGCAGAGGCTTAGTTTTCACTAGGATTTCCTACCTGATTTATAAAGTGGGAGTGGAACCCTTCATATCCATTCTGATATGAACCCTTCATCCATCAGGTGCTGACAGTACTAATCTGTTAAGAATTAGTGACCTAGAAGTTCAAGAGAGCTATTCCCTTCCTCTAGTTATAACACTGTTCAGAGAAACTGTGTATTAAAGGTGCCAATAAATGTCAGTGTGCAATGTGAACAAAAATGATTGATTGTCCACTTTTGAATGAGAAAGTATTTTAGAACAAAATGCACTATTATCAAATCATTGGCATAAAAATGGGAAAGTAGATAATGGAGTCTTCTGTTAGGAATTTGCTTCCTGCTCACTAAGATGTTACTGTTCTCCCTTTCAGTGGCACAGTTTGACCTGCATCAGCTGGCAGCACTTATATCACGCCACAGATGATGTATATCTCCAAATTAGATTATAGTTTCATGTAAGCCACTGGATTCCGTCAGAGAGTGAAAGCATGCCTAGCATGGAACTGGAGAGGATCAGGATGGGATAACGCATTCATAAATGAATTGGGTTAGCAGCACAGCATAGACTGAGGAAGACACACTGACTTTGGACAGTCAAAAATGATTGGCTGTTTTCTGATTGAACTAGGGAATATCTACTGCCTCTAGCTGGTGATTTTGAAGGGCCCTAACTGATGTCACTATTGAAGATATGAGCTGAAATTGATGTGCACAGCACAAAGACAAGATATATAAATCTTCATTCCTTCCAAGAAGAGCAGCAGCAGCATTTTTTTTTTTTTTGATAGCAAATATATGAGGTACAGCTACTATTCAGACCCAGTGAGATCAGAAATATAGGTTTTACTTTTTCCCCTCTCCATGGCAGCAAAATATATAGGTTGAAGAAAAATTGTTCAAGCAATGAGGAAGGTCAATCATTTTTTTACATTATTTTGCCCTTTCAAACTCTGAATTATAAGGAAACAACGAGACTCTGCTGACTAGACCTCACAGTCACCTTTTTCCCCTCCAATAAACTATTTAATTAATAAAACTGTGGAAAGTGGGTAGAATACTTACAGCAACAAGGGAGCAAAGCTTGCCAGTTCTCCTTTTCTTCTCCCTGAAGCATCTTTTTAGACTCCTGGTGATATTTTCTATCTGCTGTATTCTTACCTGTGTCTATTTGAAAGGTTCCTGCTCCAGGGAAAGCACAGTAGACTCTAGGCAGGGCTTTCTCTGGAGCAGTCCTCTTTAAGGGCCCGTGTGGTTCCCTGTGGTTCTTTAAGGACCCCTTCTTGCTACATTTCAGCCCACAGTTTCTCCTCTGCATGCTTGGACTCCCTTTCTCTCTCTTTTTGTTTAAAAAGTTAACCCTGACAGAATAGGTTTGACATTTAAAAGAGCTCTATGCCTGTCCAACAGACACCTCTTCAAAACGTTATTTGAACCAGACTTAGGTGTAGCTATTCCTGAATACAATTTAAACAGCAGTTTAAAGAGTTCATAACCTAACAAGGAGTAGTGGCTTACAGCTCCAGGGATGCAAGATGACTGGTCATGACAACTTTTTAGGAGTAACTATAGAAAAGTACTGAAGCATCCCTCCCATACCAAGGTACGGCTTCCCTCTCACAGTAGCTGGTATGGATTACAGGATCTGGCTATACCTTGGCATAGCACAGCACATTATCCAGAGCCCCTGATGGAAGTGGATTTATCCACGCTATTATGGAAGATTTACTTAGGACTTCAGCTGTGAAGTCCTACCTTCTCCTTGTCTTTTATCCTACCTTGTTCTGATGTCTGCAATTACCAGTCCTAGCTGTCTGGAAGCATGTAACACTTCTGTGCTCATTTTCTTTGTCTCCTGCAACTGGTAGGACATTATTTCATGGTGAGATAGGAAAACCACAGAATAAGGTGATTCTTATGCCCATAGCCATGAGAAGATCACTGAAAATGAGATTGCAAACTGCAGGTACATTTCATATAAGGAAATGCTGACCTTGAGAGCGCCTTGGAGGTTCTTGAAAACCAGGAGTGAGATTTAAGACTATAGTTGTGTAGATTTCTTGTATTTCCCTGTTGATAAATAACCCTTCACTGGTCCCAGAAAACTGGGTTTAAGAGGCAATAGGACAGAACTCCTCCTCCTCCACAAATCCAAACACAGGACAAGACAAGAAGATGGGAAGAAGATCTACGGAAGGAAAATGATTTGACCAGCATATCCCAAGGCAAGGTTCATATATCAAAAAGAAAGGAGTATATAATGAGTCCACGTAGTGAGAGTTGCAATAAGTCCACTACTCAGAGCAGAATGTGCCAGATAGTGGCACTTTTCTGCAATGCCTCTTGAGTGTGTATAAAGGTAGTTTAGGGTGGAAAGGTGGTAGGATGTGTGTCTGCTGGTGACAAAAAAATGGTAGGGAAATAATTTTTCATTATTAACTATAAATTTACAGTTTGATTTATGCTTTATTTTTGCAATGACTTGGGAAATTGTTTTTAAATGCATGATGGGAATAGGAATGAGACAGCAGAAGGAAGTGTAACAGAATACTTTATATTTTTAATATTTAACCCCAAATTAGTCCCACAAGAATGACTGAACTTTCTGAGCTTAACCTAGAAAGATTATTTGTGTGCACATAGATTCCAAATTTAGCAGTAAAAAGAGCTGGGTGTACACAAATGTGTACGCATCCACAGCAGTACCCAAAACACAACTCCTATTTCACAGTCCAATAGTCTGGGATTGGCAGCAATGATTTTATTTATCATCACTTTGAAACTGGGGCTTGAAGAATGAAATCTACATTTTCTTAATTAGGTCCCCTAAGAACAGCAAAAAGTCAGATATGCTTTTAAGTATTGCTCTTCTAAGCTCTAATCAGTAAGCAGTGGTTCATCTTATTGAATTTTAAGGCAACTTCAAAAATCTTCTGAAGGGTATGCTGGAAGCATTGAAACAAATCCAGATAGGAAAGCTAGTATGTTGTATATCCTTCAGTCATAAGAGGTAAGAAAATGTGATGAAGAGGTGTCTTTGTGCAATTAAGACCTTAGGGGAAAACAAGATATTATAAAAAATAACTGTCTTGAAGAAATATGAATGGAAGTGGTGACTCGGATAAATATTGTCAGTTCTCTCACTGCCCTGCAGCTAAACTCACAGTCCTAGAGTGTGGTTAAAGAGGGTCAGCTGGCTATATGGCAGTTTGCAAGATGGGTGTATTCTTCTAGCTTGAGGATAATCTGCAGAACATCTACAGAACTTTATCACGATTGCTACTGCAACTTCTTTGATGAGAGACATGTTATTTCAACAACATACAGAATTCTTTTGCATGCACTTGCTAGATCACCTGTTTTTAGTAATTTTGCCCTGACATCAAAATGAATACATTCAAAAAAGGAATTATGCACAAAAAGAAGATATGAAGTTTTTACTAATCTTAATAATAAAAATATTATGAGAATGGTAAATGATGAACTATATAATATTTAACTACATATATTTGAATCTTTATGGTAAGAAACACATTTTACTTGATGCTTTATCTTATTCCTGAAGACAAGGGAAAAACCAATACTTTACATCTGTGATATACTTTCTTGTGGAAAGCATTCATAACATTTCAATAAAAGATCTAATTTATTTTGTTCATGCAGATTCTCAAAGGTGGTATTGTAAAACTCCAAGAACTACAGTTTACATCCCCATATGTTGGCAACAAGATGTTATTGACATCATATAAGATGATATGATATGATAACAAGATGTTATATGACATCATATAACACTGTCCATATGACAGGGGATGACAAAATTCCCAGAGGAGTTGTCAGACTCTTGCAATTGTCATTCACAACAACCTCTCATGCTGTTCTGTCCTCTTCTCTATGTTTCTATGTCTATACTATATATTGTACAGTAAAGTAAGAATCACCAGAGAGTGGATTCTCTGCATTTGTTGATTTGAAGAGTTTCATGGCCTCTTAATTATATAAGTCACTTTGGATCCTGAGGCAGTAGACAACACATTTACTATGCACTTGAGAAGGCAAAACTTGTTGAAACCTCTAAGGAGTGATGTGATGTGTTAGCAGAGTCTCCTATAACAATTTTTAAGATTTTACAGAACGGGAATCAGGTAAGGCCATTTTGAATTGCAGTAAAAGAACACTAGTTCAATATTGTGTTGTTGCTTTTCCAACATACTTGTGGACTTTACTTGAAATGGGAAACCAAAATTCACAGTACATAGTACTACAAAGTACATAGATGATGATCAGCAAAAAACAGATTGCTAGTGAGACTCTTGGAATTTACTTATATTTAAAAAAAAAAAAAACTCATATGGAAGAGAGATTCTTCTTGCAATGTATTACTTGAGCAGTACTATTGCTTCTGTTACTTGTAAAAGTTGAGGTCTGACATAGCAGTGATTAACCACAAAGGACAGACCTGACCTACAAAAATTTTCTCTAAATTTAGGAAGAATTTGGCCTCAGAAGATCTCTTTAAGTTCACCACTCTAAGTGAAGAACTGGCAGATGATGAAATTCAGTTATTTCTTCAGATTCTCAAAATTTTTGATTGCAAGCTGTTAAGGAGAACTCCATATTCTCCTCTTTTTCTTTTTTTTTTTTTAATAATAAATGTTCAAAATGAGGACCTGAAAAAATACTTTTGCACAACTGTGAGATGGAGATTGGTCCTTCAGCAAAACACAATTCATCCTCTGTGTTAGGTCTGCAATGCTAGTGAACTAATTAGTATTTAGCATTAAGAAACACATACAGGAGGTGCAACTTATTTGTCATTCAAACCAAAGGAAGTGGGAGAAAGTGTAGATATCTTATTTATTGTACAGTTGAAATATCTAAATATCTAAATAGAAGCATCTAAATAGATAGACATTTTGGATATGATATTGCAAGTGATTATGGAAAACATAATTGCTTGCAATAAGGTAAGGGATGAGGTAGTGGGAAAAGATGAAAATGTACAGTTTTTTTTTTTTTTAAGAAAGAAACAGCTCAAGGTAGTTTGCTAAAAATAAACCTAGAGTCACCACAGAAGCAATGGCAAATCTTTATATGCTCGCAGCATCTTCATTTAGGGCAAGTGCTGTACACTTAAATATTCTTTATTTTAATGAAATAGGTGCCATCTTGGGAAATAAAAAGCTTTTCATCTGAACTTTCACTTAAAACATATATATATTTATGAACTCTGTGCCAACATCAAGCTTTCAACAAATCCATTTTCTAGCAAGTTTATTATGCACAATTAATTCACTTGTTCATGTTCTATTCCACATGCTCCTGATAAATTTAGCTATAATTCCATAATCACTGCCTCCACTGTAATATTTTGCTGTAAAGAGTGGGAATTTAAGGGTGACTTTTCTGCTCTTTGAGGTGAATACTGAGTTTGGTCTTTAATAATGTCTTTGATGAATAATACAGACGTCTGCTGCCTTGGTC
Organism: Rhynchotus rufescens; assembly: GCA_032273925.1. NCBI lineage: Eukaryota > Metazoa > Chordata > Aves > Tinamiformes > Tinamidae > Rhynchotus > Rhynchotus rufescens. Next base: position 6,368 of record JAVCKT010031004.1, on the reverse strand, counting down.
CTGTCTACAGTTGAAAACACACAACAGTCCTCCTGTCGACAGTGCTTAAAGCAACCTGCTGAGATGAATGAGGATCTCAGCTGGCAGTGAAACCAAACTGCAACTCCAGCCTAAGAACCAAAGTGGAGATCACTGGTGGGGCGAAGCGATTACTGTGGGACAATTACAATAGCCAGGAGTAAATCAATATGTTCAATATCAAGTAGTGGAAATACCTTCATCTCTGTAACTACAATGAAGTGATACACAAAATTAAGATGGGAATTGGGGTGAAAAACAGGTATGTTTTGTTAGAAGGCAATTGTGTTCATAAATGTTTCACAGATAGAATTTAATTCAGTATTTCAATGTAATTGTCACAGTTTTGTAAATTCAGACAGGAAATATATATACTTTGATACAACTCTGCTACAACATTCAGCAATCACAGTGGGTCCGCTATGAAATGCATTGCATTAAAACATGCACCTCTGTGAACCCAAGGTGGGATAGTAAGTCATCCTTTCTAAGGCAGTGTTTCGTTTTCAGCTAAGTCAACCTCAAAAAGAGTGTGCTGAGGGAGAGTATGTTTTCTACCTAATATTTCTGCATTTGTTTGCTTGTTCAAGTCAATGACATCTTCAAACATAGTGAAGAAGCAAATTGACATATTTAGTAAAAAAAAATCAGAAAAAAATTAACATTTTTTTTTAATGGTGATGGCAGGAGATCAACCTTCATGATTTAAATAGTCTTATTATTGGCCTATTATACCAGTCATCATCAGGCTTTGTGAGGAAGTCACTTCCAGAATATGATGGTAAATGAAAATGTATCCACCATAACATTCACTCTTCTAGCTAGGCAAATGCTAGCAGAATGGTTCTCAGGCTGCACTTCCCACAGAGAACTTTTCTGTAGTCACTGGAGCAATTGCTGTGCTTTGCAGGTGGGATGTGTAGCACACTGCTGCACTAACAGGAAATCCTAGTGGTCCTGAACTGACCATGTTTTGAGGATACGAGGGCTAGAAGTGTAGAAGGTGGAGAACCAATGCCTCTTGATACTGTGACACCCTGGAAAATCTTGGGGAAATTGGACTCAGGGGATCGTGAGAAAAAATAAATCAGATAAAGTGGAAAGGAGAAGAAGAGAGATAGTAATCTGGGAATGAGGAGAAGAGATTTTGGGATACAGGAAATAGAACAAGGGTTGCACACCACAGAAGGGAAAAAGAACAACAAAAAATCAAAAGGAAGAGAAATAAAAAAAAATCAAAAGGGAAAGAAATAAAAATGGAAGTTACAGATTGAGAGAGAGAAGTGAAAACTAGAAACAAGAACAAAAGAAGCAAATAAAAAAATAAAAATGCTGAAGTATAAACTCCTCCGACATATTAATTATGGAGCTGTTTTGGATGAATTTATGCTCCAAAAATTATTATACATTATTTCAGTTGCTAACTACAAAATCAAGACAAAAAGTAAAAAGTTGATGCTCCACAAGAAAAAGGAGAAGGAAGACTAACTATTTAGTTCACACTACTGGGAGGAAAGAAGAGAAAGGAAAGGGAAAATCTTCAGTATTAATATATTCACTCAGAAATAAGCAAGAAATATTTCTACTAGGAGAAAAGGCTTGCTTCCACTTCACATGAGGTCCACACCAACCATATATCATAATTTACTAACTCTTATAATTCAGTCTAAGAGAAATACTTCAGTTGTACATGAAAATAGTACTGCCTTCAAGACAGACTTTTTTGTTGTCCCTTCACTAATAAAAACAGGACTTCAAACATACAACTTCTCTAATATCAGTTGCATTTCCAGCCTTTTTCATTATTTTTGCAGATCAAACCTTAAAATGTGAATCTTAACACACACTGTTATATCCCATGTTTAGAACAGTTTGTATGTGTACATAATGGAGCTACGGCCTGTCATATGTGTAGGAACATTTGGGACTAGAGCTTTTATTTTCCTTTTTATTGTTTATTTTTTGTTTGATTTTCTTATCATTCCAGCCATTTTATTATTGTTGATATAAGTTCTTGTTTGTCTCACATTGTGTAATCATTCACTTACCATGCTGGGGATCCAACATCCACTGATGAATTTGGCAATATAATATTCTGGTCCATCAATTTTAAATTGAATGCAGGAGATAAGTAGAAGAAAACAATTTACATATACCTAGAATAAACAATTATGTTAATATAACAGCTATTTTATTATTGTACAACTCTTACTCACCATGAATCACCTACACTGCAACCAGACCCAGGAAAACAATAAGCCTCTTAATATTTTTGCTTTGTAATTAGTTTTGCTCTTCCAATGACAGAAACATGAACATTAATTAAGAAAAGAGGACTTTCACCATCTGAACTGGGGCTGAACCAGATCCACAGTTGTGCAAATTTATGACAATTAGCAAACCACTTACAAGTTCTGTGTCTTTGTGCAAAAAATGGCGTTTTAGTTTATTCATACCCAGACTCATTCTTGGTATTTTGTGGGAGCCTCAAGTGGTGAGAAGAATTATATGCCTGATGAGTTTATATTATTAAGGCCTTGTTCAAAGATAAAGGACTGCTGAAAGTACCACACATTTCAGTGGAAGCTGTGTGTGCACTGGTGAACATAAAAGCATGGGAATTAACATAGGTGCTTGCAGGGAAAAGCAGCAGCTGGTAAACTGCTTTGCAAATCTTGGGTTTAAAGCTAGATCCACTGTAAATTAAGTCTAAAAAATCTTTTAATATTGCTATCTTGTATGAGACCTTATTTTTTCTACAACCCGTATCTATGAGAGGCAGAGGCTCCAAATTCTGATTTTAGTGAAGGTTATGGATTCTGGTCAGGCACCAGGTTCAGACCCATAATAATTGGATTCTAACTACACAGTGGATTCTACATTCACAACTATCTGATTCTTCTAATACATCCATTCTTTTCTTTGTTCCCAGGAGAAGCCTGCAAGAAAATTAGAGATATAGATAATGGCAAAGCAATTTAACTGAAAAGAGCAAAAAGTGTAAAGACCTTTTCCACAAATGAACAGGGCTCAATTTAGACAGCTACTGTCTTTCACTGGCTTATGTTTTGCTATAGCTTTTCTATTCTGTTCCTTGGTCATATGCACATAACCCAAAGCACACACAGTATTCTATGGCATTTAAAAAAATTACCTATTTATCTGAAATGTCATCACCTGGATGGAATCCTTTGCCTATCTGAAAGACAAATCAGATACAGGCACACTTGTCAGTGTGAGACACCTTACAGAACTTAATTTTTCATCCTGAAAGAGTTTTCTAAATGTCATTATTCACTGGAATGGGCCTACTGACCTCTCTAGACCACTCATCTGAATAATGGCTTAAGCTCACAGGTCTTTTATAAAAACCCAACAGCAAAGAACTTTGGATAT
>JAVCKT010031002.1:17162-31558 GCA_032273925.1 Rhynchotus rufescens | reverse complement strand
ATTCCGCCGGCCCCCCCCCCCCCCCAAAAAAAAAAAGGTTTATCAGCTGTGTTTTCAACATGGGAAACTGGGTTTAGTACATCTGACACAAAGGGTTTATGCACAGCACAGCAGAATATCAGCATCACGTAAGAAAACATGGGTCTAGTACAACATGACATTTGTGTAAGAAAAGAGCACGAGGCTGCGTTGCCATATGGCAAAGGGGGACCACGAGCCAAGATACATCCTCTGCTTGTCCCCAGTGTGGTTGAAGCCCAGCTGCAACAGCTGTGTTACCTAAAAACTGAAATGGAAAAGGATCAAAAAGAGCCCATCCGACTGGCTTACAAAGTCTTTTGGCAAGATTAGACTTATTAGGAGAAAGTCCTGGTCATGCAGAGATGACACACTTTTGCTTGGGTGAGTCACATAAGCAAATCAGCGGCAGAAAGTTATTGTGCAAGGTGTGCGTGATCTCCATGAGCTGACAGAGGAAAAGGCTGAAGGGAAAGGACGCTGCCCATGAACACCGAGTGTTTTCCCCACCACCTGAAGTCCCCAGAGAGGGGCTCGGAGGCTGCTTACAGCCTGTCGCTAGCGCAGGTGTCCCCAAAACGCTGCCGGTTGGAATGGGGGGACTGGACACGGGGCTGGCTCGTGGCGTCACCGCCCCCCAGCAGCTTCCCCCTGCCCGAGCCTGGCTGCAGCGCCACAGGGAGGACTCCTGGACCCTGAGCACACTCACAGGCGGCCCTGGGAGTCACATTTTTTATTTCCTTAACAAGAAAAACATCTAGAATGAGGGAGGAAGTTTAACAGCTCATGACTTGCACACGCGTGTGTGCATGCTTCCGTGGCATACCCACTCAGCATCACTGATGGAAACTCACGCAATAAACCAGTGCAGGAGGCCACCAGCTACATGAGCAGAGTGCCAGAAGGTTCCCAAAAGTTTGGTTTTACTATTTAAATGTCTCTTTCAACACCTAAATCATAACTGCAAATAGACTCAAAGAGAAACCTGAAAGAGAAATTGGTAATATATTTTCCCAAGACACATCATTGCTACTTAGGAGGAAAATATAAATTGTTCTCTTCATTTGTTAAGATAAAAATGAAGAATGACTTCCCATTTTAAGCCTTTTATAGGATAAACTATTTCTGCTACACTGCTGCTAAACCTGCTTATAGTTCACTACCATGGGCAGTGCTCATCATGCTCATATCTCCCTATGATGAAGAGAAACTTCACACTTCCAAAATGATTGCAATTATCAGTCATTAAGGATGCTGGTCATACTGCAGTAAAATCCCTTATAAAAATATTACAACTTCAAATGATAACATTTAATTTTATCTCAATCAAGCAATACACTAGAAAGTAATGGCCTTCTACGCAGCTTAAATACAAATCAAAAAGCACATAACAGATTTTTTCCTTGAAGTGTTTGCACGCTGATCTCTAGAGTACTTCACGTCACCAGGAGACAGCCTGCCTGTGTACTCACACACAGCCTTTTGTAGGATCAAGTTCTGTAATCTGAAAAGAATCAAAGACTTCTGAAAACATCAAGTCAACAGAAAACAATTGGCATTTGCAATTACGAGCTACAAGGAAGTATTTGAAAACTCAAAAATTCCAGCCCCAGTCTAATGCGACCTTTCATCCTGGAGTCTGACAGGAGTCTCAGCCTCTACAGAAGGCTGGACAACATCTGTGCCCAGTGCAACTCTGCAGCATCCAGATGTGGAGAAGGTGCAGCCATTCACCCCGTACCACGAGGCTCAATGCACAACAAGGGATGGGCTTGCAGTGCATGAAGTGACCAACTTTTTTCCTCTTTTTCTAAACCAAGCATTAAACGTAACAACGCTCTGCGACAGATGGACTCCAGAGGGAATCATAATTCTTCCTTAGCTACAGAGGTATCCTATCTTCATTAGGAAACAGAACTCTATCCAGTGCATTTATGCAGAAATATTGCCAAAATTGCTCTTGCCACAGCTGCCTTCACAGTTTCATATGTAAAATAGGAGGCTGGAGTTACCCATTAATCTCACAAAAGAGAATTTGATTGATGTCACATAGTTTGAATAGTAATTATACGATAAGCTAGAAACCGTTCTCTATAATAAAAATGGTTATAAACAATTCTAGATCCACAGAGTATGATGGATGATTTGTTATGACACCGAATAATACTTTAAATATTGCATTGCCTAAATTCTAGTACAGAGGACCGTATAAATTTGGAGTAACTCAAATTTCATGTTCACAAGAGGTTTGCTTGACTGATAATATCTTAATTTAAAAATATGGGTACAGCCAGTTGCTCAAAAACTGCTTTGCCAACAAGGTCAATTAAATATGATGTTTTATTTGAATTTTGCTTGATTAGAAAACAAACTGTGGGCAAGCTACTGGGGTTTTGGTCCTGTAAGCACAACACAGTCTCTGTCAAGATGAATCTTGGAAGCTATACTGAAGCTGGATGAAAAAACAGCACTGTCCAAACAGCAATCGGTTATATCCAGCAATGCATAAAATTGCTAGAAATCTGCCTCAACTCCACTGCTTCTGATAACAGCACCTTGCAGGAAACAAACATCCTACCAAATCAGTCAAAACCTATTTTTAATCTATGTTTTTATTCTTAAATCGGCCTCTGACAACCAGTTTTCTGGTGTGGTTTTTTTTCTTTCTCTCCCTCCTACTGTTTTTCCAGAGTGAAAATGATGGAAAGATGTTGGTTTATTTTTGTTGCTGCTTGACAGGTAATCAAATTCAATATTTATATTGCACCAAGATAATGAAAAGTCAAACTGGATATTATAATACATACCTGAAGATAGCAATTTAACCTTCAGCAATTCAATTTTACTTCATACCATTCATAAGTTTTCTCACAATTTCCTTTTCGACCCCAGAAACCTGCAGACAGAAATATGCCCATCTCCTGTAAATCACTGAGTCTGCCATGCCACTTGCTGGCCAAACAAACCCTCCTACCTAAAACCAGGTGCACACAGGGCACACAACCCATCAAAGGAGTCTCTTAGAGCCTATAGCCCAGCAAGATGGGCTATAACCCACCCTCACCGGTGTGTTGCTCTCGATCTGGAAGTACTGAGGGCGGTATTTATTTATAATCCAAACATCTAGCTCCTTCACATGACTATAGCCATGTGGCTATAATGGCCAACACGGCTATTTTAAACAGTGAAGGAATCAGAAACAAAGACCAGGAGGTAGCTGCCCCTGCAGCCTCCGATCCCCACCAAAGCGCAGTCAGGGCCTTGATTAGCAAGAACACCAACGGAGGGGCAAGGAGGGAACAATCTGGGGACATTCAACTCACTGCTGCTTCTCTGGACATTTTCCTACGTGATGAAGTGAGAATAGGTCTTTCGCCATCTTGTTTTTCAGCTTTTGATGAAGAAAGAGAAACAGGCGTTTACCAAAACCAAGCAAAAATCCTGAAAACTCACAATAGGTGGTTTCTGCTCCCAGGCGACTCTAGTTTACAATCTTTCTTCTTTATTGCTGTTTAATGACTCATATCATGCTACTCTCCCCCCATCCCCAATACCTGCTGCTGAAATCTGCTCTAGAGAGATATGGGATGCCTGAGGGAAAGTCACACCGAAAGATAACCACAAAAATAAAAAATAAAAAAAAACACACCACACCGAGAAAGATCAGAAGAGCCATCATTTTCCCAGGCTGCAGAGGAACAGATAAAACTTCCATTACCAAGATGAGTTCATCTCACAGAGTAGGAGGAGATAGACTGATCTTTTTACCTGGCATGATACGATGAAACTCCGTCCATCAGATCTGTATTGCTATACATTAAAAAAGTATATAAAAAGGTATATGCAGACATACACATACATCAAAAATACATGCAAGCTTATTTAAATATGTCTGAATCTCCTTGGGTTCACAGCCTGAAATCTAAGAGTTGAAATAAGTTTGGCCTGGGACTCAGCAGCTGGAAGATCCAGGCAGTTGCCAAAGACAAGGTGCATCTTCTCAAAGCCAGATGTTATCACAACATGAAGAGCCATTAGCTATTAACTAATTTCACGTGTGGTGAGCTGTTAAACTGGCACCAGCTGCTTGTCAACCCAGGTCATCCTCACGGGTTACTCGCTTCACCTGGGTTAAACACAAGCTGGGCTGCTGTACACGGATGAGGCCAGACCCGGCTCTCCCTGCCCGCCGGTCCCGACGCGTGCGTAGCCACCCACACACACTGGTTCAGAGCAGCAAAGCCATCAGTGCCGTTGTCTCCTGCTCCCCAGCTCTAAGAAGAAAAGGCATCGATGGGACAGCTCTGCTTTCTCCCTTGGGCTGAGCTTGCTGCTGGTCGCCAGCCCCGAGGGCACAGGCAGGTGAGGATGCATCGACCTGTGACTAAAGCAGGAGAAATCTCACATCTGCTCCATGGGAATTAGTGAAACCCTGGCGCTTCCACAGCTCTGCCAGCAGAGAGTCTTTGGGGATTTCCCTAGAAAATTGCAGATATGAATTTTAAATCTTAACATCGTGTAAAACCAATATTAGGGCTTTTTCCATGCGGGTGCAGGCAGCAGCTGAGGAATGCACTGAGCCAGTAACATTGCTACGACTCAGTAAATCACACATAACAGCTGACCAGCAGCGGAAACCCCTTTCAAACCAAGCCCAGCCTGCGCTCGTGACAGTGTCTAGAGGCTGCCAGGACGCAGCCCACGAGCTCCCTCGCCGCCTGCCCTGCACCCTGGTGGCAGGGCCAGCTGCCTCTCCCGCAGCCAGCGGCGCAGCCGCAGGGATGCTGCGCGCACCAGCGCCTGGCACTCGCACTCACAGAAACCCCGCGGGAAGCGGCACTAAAAGACTGAGCACGTTTCCCTCACAGCACCACAGGCATCGTGCCAGTGCCCATCAGCTCCCGCCGAGGGACAAACGCTGCTTCGTGGCTGCTAATGCCTTTGGGAAGAGCCATGCAGAAACCGGAGCGCGCTGTGCCCGCGGCCTGGCGTTGGCTGCTGCCCCTCAGCCCGCTCCTCTGCGGCTGCAGGACACTCAGGGCAGAGGCCAGCCCCAGGGGTCCTCCGCCTGCACTACCCCATACCTGACACCTCAAAACACGGCTCTGCAGGACCACAACTGCCCAGTGTCCTGCTGCACTGTCTTGGCTGCGGGGATGCAGTCAGGGAGCACTTTGGAGCTTCATCCTGTTTAATTTCGAATCCCCCATCTCTGCTATTAGCTGGTGTTCATCTTCACAAGCAGCAGGATTTCACCCAGCAGGTCTGGGATGGTGTGGGAAAGGCAGATCCCAGTGGCAGTAACGCTCCTGGGATGTGGAGCCTGGCCCTGCGTTAAACAACAGTTTAGCAGCTTTGTAATATCATCAAGCATAAGGCAAAACACTTGTGTTTGCCATGACTCCGATGTGAAATGCATTTAAATGGAGTATTTTAGGCTAAGCTTGGGGCAAAATTAAAAAACCTCAGGTGGGACATAAGCACGTAAGAAAGCAAATTCAAATAGCTTTGCAGAAATCATTACAGCAATCCACACAGAAAAATACTGCTAGCTTTCTGTAAAAATGGTTAAATTACAAGGACAACAGTGAAACATTATAGTCAAGACACGTAACCATGAAGGAATTCAGAATTTTTCCTTGTGGCTATTACAACCCAGGCCCTTGCTGGGCCTGTGCACAGAACAGCTCTCGTCTCCAGCAGAGGCCTCTCGCATGGAAGAGCAACAAACTAGGAGCTTCCTTTAATCAACAGCAACTCATGATTTTACAGGTTGCTTTTATATAAAATTAGTAATTTGATACCAATTAATGTGTGGGGGGGAAGAGAGCAGGGGAAAGGAGGAGTAAACTCTGTAAGAGACTTGGCAATAGAAGGTGAAAAGGAATCCATAAAAATATTTGAATCCCATTGAGAAATGCTTAAATATATCAGTATGTTAGTATACGCACACATATATTCCCCCAACAATCTTTAAAAATATATACATTCTTCTCAAGGGTGACACTTGGAAAGGAAAACTAAAATTGGTACCAGAGGAACTAGTTTTCTTAGAAATGCAAAATAATAAATATCAATAAATAAACAAACTGATTAAACCTTCTTTTCTGAGATTCATTTCAACTGGTAGATCTCCCTTTTCTAGCATCTTTTCCTGAATCTGGCAGGGAGGAAGATGATCTACTCTCTTTCTAACCCGGTGAGCAACAAAGTCAGCCGGCTACATGCCCTAATACATTCTCCTATATCAGAGACCACATTTCTCCTGTTTTCTAACACACCACGAGCACAGCAGATCGCCCTGTCCTTAACGTGCCCGCGGGACACCGCGAGCGCACGCAGGCTGCAGCACTCGATGCGCCACGAGCGTGGCAGAGGCGGAGGAGATGCCCGGCTGTTTTTCACAAAGGCATTTGCACTGGCCCAGCTTTGGCAGCTTTGCATCTGCAGATGTTTTCTGATACTGCTGAAAGAGAATGTTTGTGTTCATTAAATACAAACCACTGTAAATATTTTGCTTCGGAAATATTTCCTAAATAAGACAAAACAGCAGTCCAACTGACAAGTGTTTATTCATCTGGATACTCCAAAAGCATCCAGCACCCCAGCACTGTGGGAGGAACCTGCTCCCCAACTGTGATTTATGGCCACATGCTCCAGCTACATGTTAAATAAAAATAAAATAAAAACCAAAGACATAGACTTCTCTAATTCCCATTTAATCTACCTGCAACTTGTTAACAAAGTTTGTGTTAACAGACGGCAAATCAAAGCAGAATTAAGGGAGCTGGCCTGTGCTTCCTAGGAGCCAGGCTATAGGAACAGAAATAGAAATAATCCAATATTTGCAGGATACCCTGCAAGACACTCTGCAGGCTTGCAAGAATTCAGTACGCAGCCTGCAGACACCACCTGCATTTTGTATGGGATGGCCTTTTATCTTGCAAAAGAAAAACTTTCTGCAAGAGAGCTGGGGAGAAGACGTCCACAGGACGGTCACATTTGCTGCAGACCTTCCATTTGTTCATGACATCCAATACGCCCTCATTTGTCAAACCCCGGACTCATGCCTATCCTTGGAAAGGCACGGGAATAACATGGAGAAGGTAAGCACATACACAATACGGACATAAAAATATCTAAAGTTACTAGCTTTTTAAAAATATAGACTCACTATAAAAACAAATGTGCTTTATTTTCAACACAGTTAATAATGGCAAGATAAAGCAAATCAGAAAAATCATAGAAAGTTCAGTATCTAGAAATAGCAGTGCAGTTCTGCGCCAGAGTCTGGATCATTTTCTGCCCTGGAAGGACTCCAGGTTCACCCCAGCCTGTCAGACCGCAGTTTGCCCCCAAACATGTGAAATCTGTCTCTGAGTCAGTGCAAAACCACTCTGCAAGAAGCTGAAGAACTCAAAGAATCTTTGTCCAGCAAGACAGTCATCAAGAGCTGCCCAAGAATCCCAGTCAAAAATACTTCACTGTGTGCGAGTATTCATGGGTTCCAAAAAGCACCTCCAAAACAAACGCAGGTCACAAAAAAGTGCTGAAATCATCTCTCTGACCAACTTGGGGAGGAAAATAAGGGCAGTGTTTCTAAGTGCTGTCATACCCCACTCTGGTCACTTACAAACATGCATGACTCCTGATCTTCATCACATCCACCTGGAGAAGAACTGAGACACAGCCGTATCCTGATGGCCACAATCTGCCCATTTGCTTTTGGCTGTCAACAGGTCGATACGCCAAGTACCCCCTTGCTGGAAAACCAAACAGCATGTTGAGCATGGAAAGCTCCTCCTCAAAGCTGCTGCCACTCCACAGCCCATTTTTTCTGTTTTGCAGGTCCCATAGCAGCAAAACTCTGCTCGGGGCACGTGTGCGTGCTTGCCCCTACTGTCCTCCCCCCCCAAAGCAGAGATGCAGAGAGAGGAGCTCCAATGGAGAGGGGCAGGCAAAATCTTAGCTGGTCTAACAGATGTTAGGATCAAACAGGCAGCTTGTAAGAGTACAGGGAGCAAGCAAAACACAACAGGGCACGTTACAGACATAAAGGGCATATTTTGCTCTCATTCAGTCCGACTCCAGGCTCTTCAGGCCTCACCCAATCCCACAGGAGTCGGACAAGAGACAGAAAATGAAGCAACATGACTGGTCTGAGTGCCCTTGCTGACCACCTCTTGCTATTCTGTTGATGAAAACTGTCTATAAATCAGCATACCCAGATGACAGGACATCAATAAGCATTGCACAAGAGAAAAGCAAAGGACATGTTCTCGAGTAAGACAGATGTGTGCAATAACAGCAATAAAAAAAGAAGGCTGTGTACAAGCACTCTAGCTTAAGAGTTCTGTAAACTCCTCCCTGCTACAATTCATATTTCTTGAAAACAGAAACATAAAATTACTCTGAGGAAAAAATTACCCCAAAATGATGAAGTCTTATCAGCAGTCACGTAGCTGCGCAGCCCTTCCCTCCCAGTGAGTGTTTTCCAACATCTCTTTTGTTTTGCATAGTCTAACATTCATGCACAAAGGTTTCATATTTTGATGGAAAACATTTCTTTGGCAGTTTCACTTCGATTGCTACTATATCATCCTACAAGTTTTACAGCTTCCCTTTTCCTTCGCCTCTTCAGATCATCCTTGTCTGGGCTTTTCACTGAGCTCCATGCAGCTAAAGGATCAGGGAAGTTGGAGGAAAAGGAGGAGAGTCTGGTCTGGTTTCAGCCCCCTTTTCCTCCTGAGCAAACAGCCTGAAGGCAGCTTGGGGTCCTGCTGCAATGCACGCTGCACAGCTGACGCTGCAGGAGCTCAAGGAACACAAACTCTTTCCAGATCAGCTTGACATAGCTCAGCAGCAACATGCAACATCATCAGAATCTCCAGATCCTTCCATGTGCTAACTGCAGACCTTTGCTACCTTTGCAACCTGGGATCTCACATTCAGAAATGTATTTCTGTTAGAACGACTAGGAGCAAATAGGTCCTTGTCTCAGGGTGATGCTCATCAAAACTCCTTTATCTACTCTATATTGACTTCAAAGAAGAATGTTTAATACTGTTATATCCTTAATTTTCAAGCATTTCAAAGAAAAGGTTCACTGAAGTCTCCAAATCACATCCACACAGGACCCACTTCATTGGATTGGATTCATTTCTCAAGGCTGGGTTACTGAGGCCACGCACCAGAGGAAGAGCAACCCAAACCCCAGTTACGCTCTTGGGCACAGGCAACCCAAGGACAGGGCAGACCACCACCCCCAAGTCACCTGTAGTCCTTTCAAAAGCAGACACCAGGTGGGCTCCAAAAAGTCTCAGTCCCCGACAGTGATGCTGGGGGCACGAGCTTGAGCCCCACGGTGCTGAAGGCGGGAAAATCACCCTGCTGCATCCCCCCGAGGGGCAGCTGGGCCGGCCTGTGGCGACGGCCGGGGTGCGAGCAACACTTCCAAACATCCTGCTCGCTCTTGGCCAGCGAGCGGTGTTTCTGTCATCTCTATGGAATTATTGCCTCAGTCAAATTTGAAGCTTGGTACATTGCATTTCAAGACGACTTTACAAGTCTTCCTATGTGCTATTCATTTCAGCAGCACTCGACTATTGCACAACAGTCATAAGATCCAGCGTGTGTGTTTTATGAGACAGACATGACACACAAAAATTAAAACCAGGCTCCTTGTCTGGAAAGAGGAACTGCAGGGAAAAAGAGGAAAAACAATGCAAGCGTGCGCCCAAAGAGCAGGGTGGAGGAAAACAGGGAAGGAAAAAAACAGGATGAGCCATCAGAGTCATTTCATCCTGCTCCGAGTGAAAACAGCTTTCAGCAGCATGAAAGACAATTCATTTGCATAATTTTACTGCAGGACACAACTGAGCTGCGCTGCCGCTCTCCAGGGCTGGCACTGGAAGAAGGACAGCCATGCATATGGTCCAGGCACTTATTAATAATTTATGACATTCCCTTCTATGAGCAAAAATTTTAAACTGCCTTTGCACGTCCAAAAAAAAAAAAAAAGACTAACGCTGTCTGTAGATATTACAACAGAAATAAAGAAAGCTGAGATTTAACAAGCAGGATTTGGCGTTTATTCTGAACCCCCTGTTTTCAGCACTCAGTTTGAAGCTAGAGGCATTTCCTACACTTGCCACAGCCCCTCAGGCACAGAGCTTCGTGTGAGCGCTGAAGCCCATGGAGAACACGCAGGAGTTTTGGGGAGCTGGGCACGTCCCGTGCGGCGGCAGCCAGAGGCCCAGGTGTCGGGGCCTGTTTAGCCACGGCCGCCCGCGCGCTGCCACGTTTGTTTGGGCTGTCACAGCACAGAGGAGAACACGGCAGCAGTGCCACATCCGTGAGCTCTGCCTGGCCAAGACTAAAACACTCTGTCTTTCCACCAAGACAGACTCCTTTGCTTTGCTTGAAGGCTTGTAAGATTAAGTACTTCTATAAAATTAGGTAACACAGCAGTTGCTGTATTTACAGCTACCCGGGCACCAACAGAAAGAGCTGAGGTAATCAAATCTCGTGCTTGAGGGATAAGAGGATCCCATGGCTGATCCACAGCCAAGGTCAGGCACAAACTCGTTCCCCCTCTCCCTCAGGAGCCCAGCACAACAGGCCAGGTGCGAGCAATGCATTTCTACATACTTGTCAGCTTCTCCCCTTTGGAGGCACCCACTGCTGGAGGTCACATACAGAACACCACGATGGTCAAGAACTGCTCACGTGTATGGCTCTTTGCCATATAGGCTAAGCATGGGTAACACTCACCGCTCTTCGGCTCTGGCCCCATGACCTGACCCATTACTCTAACACATTTCATGATATTTGCCACGCTGGCACTGGAGGTGTTAACTGGAAAGATAGCCTTGACATGCAGACCAATACACTAGCTTAAACTAAACCTGAGTTAACCCACTAGGCCCCTCCAGCTCATTATTAACAATAATCCTTATTTATACCACCAGTCCTTCCACCTGTCAGCTGGAAATAAAGAAATACTGTTCATATCCTGAGGCTATAGTCAAATGTGATTGCAGGATGATTTTTCTGCATATTATCTGACTGCAACAGCAACAAAAATACTAGGTAATTAGGCAGGTTTTCCTAGGAATTTCCTGCTCCCTTTTAACAGCTTTCCTAAATGAAACAAAATACAATGAAATAAAATGGTAAAACTCTTTATCATATTGGAATCTTTCTAACAAACGGCACTGCTTTAGGGGTGATATCTTAGGCATCTCACTGCTACGCTTCACATGTATGATAGGAGTCAAATTCTCTTCTCAGAACCATAAAACAAGGTACAGAGCTCCCATCCAGGCATCACATCATGCTAGTGAGTAGCTACCGAGTGAGCCATGTATTTATGTTTAAATTGCACTTTCTTGGCACTTGAAGACTACATAGGGAAAAGGAAAAAAAAAAAGTGGGCACAGACTTCAGAGAAAGCAAGGAAGGGCATCTGCTCAATTCACACGCAGGGCTGAATTTGGCATGCCTGTGTTTCTGCACTGTCATGCTCTTAGAAGAAGAAAGCATTTAAGAAAAACATTTCCAGTGTTTTTTTCTTAAAAAGGGGCGGCTTCCTTTTACGTACTGAGGAAAGTCATTCTTTGTCCATGCAATTATCCAAGTACATCAGCAATGACCTTACAGTAGAAACATCAATTCACGTACAAAATACTTAATCCTTTGTAGTTGTCCTTCATGTAACACTCTAGGTTACACGTTGCGTAAACTTTGGTTCTGTCCCATACATTATTGAAAAAGCACTGTTCCATGAAGGGTGTTCGAAAATGCACTGCATAATCACTGCCATCCTTCCTTTGTCATATTTGGCTTTGTTTTCTGATTGACAGCAGTGATGCTTCGCAAAGACAGATAGGACAGGATGGAGCTGAACTGTCTTTCATTCACTGCACCACATTGCATTAGTCACTTAGCCGGCCCATGTGAAAATGGTGCGACTGTGCACAGGACTGTGGTGAGGATTAATTAACTGTCATTAAAGCTCCGCGAGAACCTGCTCAGTAAAAATTATTTCTGTAAAAGTACATATAGAAAAAAGTGCTAATTGATGCCAGCTGGCCTTTCCTCTCAGGCAGCAATAACAGCTTCTTACCACATACACTTCCTTCGATGGGCACAGAAAACACACTTTTTATTTCTGATTCTTGAGTTTTGACCTAAATTTTAAACTATTTGATTTTCAAGAAAACTGCAATTACGAGAACGATGTTTCAAAAGATGTTTCAAAGGTCATCCCGATTGCTCTGCTGTAAGCAAAAGACACATTAACATTGTAACACTCACACTGAGAAGTGATCCCTGCTTGCAATGTCCAGCTCTAAAAAGATTTGCAGCGTCTCGTCTGCAGGATAAGCCCAACAACCCAGTTACAAAAGCCTTGACCTGAAGCAGAAAGCTGCTGCTGTTCCCACACTGGCCTGGTATGACACAGCACCATCAAATGAAGAGAGAAAAAACAATGTACACAAGTATATGTTTATATACATATGTACGTAGTTATTTTTCTTTTGATTTCCTCTCTCTACTGCAAAGCAGCGCGTCTCCAGCAGCGCCTCCCTCAGCTGTGGGGACTTGGAGCTGCTCCACCTGCTCGTGTTTGCTGATAGAAGCCAGAGGAATTTTCACTTCATCTGTTTAACAGATGCTCAGGCTCCTTTCTCAAGACATGTCATACAAAAATGGCTCCAAAATAATTAGTAGGATTTCAGGCGGCCTATGATGGCTGCACGTAAGGTACAGCTCAGACAGCTCTTAAGAGATGGCAGCTCCAGAATGAGTGTCTGGGACTTTCGCAGCACTCCCTTAAATCTTCCTGCATGACACTTGTACTTCACTTTTACAGGGTCAGTCTGCAGAAAGCAGCTACAGTGTGAGAAGCATCATGAACTTCTATAATCTCTTTCACTCATCCTGACGTAAAGATAATCAATAATGGAGAGCAAACACGACACATAATTTAAAGAGGGGGAAAAGCCCTACACAAGTATATCTGCAAGCTTAATGTCTGTATCTGCCAATCCAAAATATGATTCACCATTTTACTGAGGAACACGTTGGAATAAAAATAATATTATGAAATGTGTTGCAAAGTGGTGCTTTAACACTCAATTGAAGAACACGCTTCCCGTGGCTGTTGGGCTCACGGCACAAAAGTCAAGCAGGGCTAAGCTTCAAAAAGTTGCCCCTGCTTTGGTGCTTCCTACTCATCCTTAGCATGGTAATAACCATCTGTATTGCCAGACTGAACTTCATAACAGAAGATGGCTCAGTTGTGAAAGGAGGCCTCACTGGCAAAGCTGAAGAGACAGTGAGGGTGCCTCATAACTACTCACAAGACAAAGTCCAGGGGCGACGTTACTTAAACTTCTCCCCTCCAGTTTCACAACAGATTTTCACAATGAGTCCTCTGAGTTCACAATGCAGAACTACTAAGCTGATTTCAGCTTCTTCTTTTGAGTAAAATGATAAGAGTTTAATTCCCATTTCCTTATTTCTTGATGAATTTTTTTAAATGGCCATGAGTTAAAAAGCCTTTCTTCCCCCCAGAATTGTCTGTTTTGTTTCATTTTGGGGGGCAGGAAGGCTTTCTTTTTACTGCAGATTTATTTCAGCTATCAAGAACCCAGAAAAGTTAACTGCGGTAAATTTCCCTGTAGTAGAATGGAATTTATCACAATTTATCTTAAATTTAATTTACTTTGGAAGAGTAGTCAAGGACTACTTTAGCATGGTTTAGCTACTACAGTTCTAATTTGTGAGTTTACAGAATTTAAACTCCCTTTTCCTATGTGCATCATGTGCTGCTCAAACACAGAACGCACACAAAGGATACCCCTGCACACAAGCAAACGTGAGCAAGGACAAGAGCCACCAGTGACATGGGCTCCTGTCAAATGTGAGGTCATCCAGGTCCTGATTTCCTTATTAGCTAATGCCACCTAAATCTTAAAAGTACTTTAATCAAAGATCACATAACTGTGAACTTACAGGTGAAATATATATACACACACATATAAATAAATAAAATGACCTAAGCTCATCTTCCCACTGATTAATTCATTGATTTCTTCCCAACACGTCCTGCCCTCGCAGCCACGAAGCGACCCTGACACCTAACACACAAATTAGTGCCAGCTCCTGCAAAGGGGAAACCCTATTCACACTGCATTGAAAACCAAATTTCATTCCATCAGAGTTAACAGGCACTACACCAGTCCATCTTTCCATTTTTTTCTTTCACAGCTAAAATCTTAATAAACTTAATTCCAAATTTACCCTGCTGTGAAATTCAGTGATAACACACAACGATTAATAAGCTCTCACTGTAAAATGACTAAAAGTGA
>JAVCKT010031002.1:0-16780 GCA_032273925.1 Rhynchotus rufescens | reverse complement strand
GCGGGATGAGTGACGAAGCTGAAGCGAACGCAACTCAACCAAAATGAGGAAAGCTCTGAAAATGATCTACATTTTTCAAAGTTTTAGCAACCACATATACAGACTCAAACAAGGAAAAGGCTGCTCTCTGCCTTACAAAGGCAATTCAACGCTTGTATAAGCAGCCAGTTGGAGCGGGTGGGTGCCAAAACCCCCCAGCGCGATTGGCAGCGGGCGGACGAGCGGCTGCCAGGGACGGGACGGGACGGCGGGACGGGGCGGCCGCGGAGCTGCCCTCGAGCACAGGCTGCTGCTGCGGCCGCTCCCGCCCGCACTACCTGCCCCGGGTCCCACGGCGCTTGCCCTGACAAACCCACGGCTCTGCCAGCAGGCCCACGCGGGGAGACCCCAAAGCAGCGAGTTATCGCACACATGCCTAACTTCCACCATGTGAGCAGCTCCAGTAAAGCACACGTGGGGAGTGAATGGGATTATTCATGTGCTTAAAGCCAAGAACAGGATAAAGTGCTTCGCTGAATCCGTTCCTTAGTTTCCACTCCAAACTGGCATCTCCTGCGGAAGCTGTTGGCAAATGCTGACCAATAACAGTAGCCAATGTATTTTTTTTTTTTTTTTAAATCAGCTTTCCAGTTCTGTGAACCCAGAATATTTCTTTAAAGTGCTTTAAGTTCACAAAGTTCTTGAAAAGCATGACTTTGGTAATTTGAGTGAATAAGAGCTCAGGGAACATTATACCATTCTCATTTTATGTGCCTGAAGCACTAAGTTCACACGGTAGCTCTTGGGGAAAATCACCCCAAGAAGAGTCTCTTAACTGGCACCATAAAACAGCAGCTCAGAACGACGCATCATTCATCCATTTAGACACTGCTACTGATACACGGGCACAAACACAAGGAGAA
The DNA here is from genome assembly GCA_032273925.1 of Rhynchotus rufescens. Lineage (NCBI taxonomy): Eukaryota > Metazoa > Chordata > Aves > Tinamiformes > Tinamidae > Rhynchotus > Rhynchotus rufescens. The sequence continues at coordinate 15,878 of JAVCKT010031002.1, read as the reverse complement.
AAGATAATAAATTGGCAGCAACTTTTAAAACTACTTAAGCATATAAAATAGCTCAATTGACAAAGAAAGGCTCGGAGCTGCAATTAGCACTGTATTTTCATATTGACAGAGACTCATTCAGTGCAAAATTTACAGCAAACTATCCCAATACAAAACAATGGCTTTGACCAAGGATTCAAGTTCCATCATTTTCTCTTCCTTTCAGTTTAGTGCTCTCGATGGCATCCTCTGCCCCACAGAAGAAAGCTGCAGGGCAGATGGCTGGGGAGCTCCAAACCCTAGCAAGCCAAAGCAGCCGCTGCAGAGAGCAGTGGGCACCTCTATCCCGAGAAGCTTCCAAACATCCCGTTTCAGTGAAAACCCTGCCATTGGCAGCCCTTTTAAGCTGCAGATTAACTGAACATAAGAATCAAAATTTTCTGAGTTTCTGAATTGTTTTCAGCACAGTGCAAAGCGGCGCTACAAACACCAAAGTGGCAGAGTATTATCTTGCACACAAAAGCCATTTACTCAAAAGGCCATTAGCTCTTTGGGGCTTGAAAAGACAGATTTGCTGCAACAAGAGGTGGCCCTTAGTGCAGCTTATCCTCCCGCAACACCTGGGAAGGAATTCCCCTACAAAATCCACCTTGGAGCATGGGCAGGATATTACAGTCACTGAAAAACAGTCAGAAATAATCTCTTGTTTACTACTAGAGAGTGAACACTTCCTGCTCTTGCAAAATTGAGCTAGCTCTAGCAGCCTCTCCAGCAGTACAGCGTAGAGGATGCAGCCAAGCCCAGCAACCCTCCAGAGAACTGCAAGGAGCCCAAGTGTCTCCTTTCTCCTACTCTCTGTGCAACCCGACTTCCAAAACGTCCTGCTGGCACATACAAAACCTCCACGGTATCGCTCACAGCCCAAGGAGATGAAAGCAGTGCAGCAACCACACGCTCAGGCTTTACCATCACCACCCAAAGCCGGTGGTAAAGAGCTTCCCAGCCCAAGCTCCAGGAGTGCTACAAGGAGAGCAAAATTCTGATACTGATCATATTAAAACTTATTGCTTTTGAGGCCTTCTCTTCATTTAAAGCAAATGCTATGCTGTACAGATAAATGTCATATCTGAAGCACTTCTTGTTAAACAAATATTGCTAATACACTTAAATACATCTTTCTCCTCCCCCACAGTAAACTTCATTGCACAGTATTTATCTTTTACTAGCAGTTCATATAAACATGGTATAAACACTACAGTAAGACCCTCTGCGAAGGGGATGGAAGCACTTATCAAAGTCGGAAGTCATTCCACCAGCATTTACGTTTTGTAACACAAAATTGGCCAGCGTGCACGAGTCCAAGATCATGCCACGATCCTCCACACTCAGCGCACCTGGCCTGGGTAATCTTTCTGAAAGTGAACCAATTCCAGCGAGCTGGTGAGGAAAAGCGTAGCCCAGCTAGCATGTTAGAGAGACGTGTTCAGCTAAGCTATCACATCAAATTCATCAATCGCTTGCAGTTGGCAGCCCTCCCAAACGTCCAGTGCCACCCCAGAGCAGCAAATGCCACCATTTCCTCCCTCCTGCCCTGCTGCTTCAGCCACCTCCCTACCGACCAGGGGAGGGCTGGGGACGGGGGCCATCAGAGCAAGCGAGAATCAAGGCTGGGAAAGGAAAGAGCTGGCGCAGGTGGTACGGGACTTACTGCACTTAATGCTTCCCAGCGCCAGGCAAGGGAGTCACCTCCTGTCACGAATGGGCATGACAAGGAAGTCAAGGATAAAGTTCTGGTGGAGAAACCCATAATGCACAGAGAGGCAAAGGGAAGAGGGGCACAGGACAGGAGACGGAAGGGTGAGAAGAGGACACAGAAAGCCTTTCCAGATGGCAAGATCAGAGGCAGCACATGAGACAGGAGAAGCTGAAATCGGTCGGAGGAACCAGAAATCAAGCGCCACGCGCGTGTGCAGCAAAGCTGCCTGCTGGACGGGCGGGCCCCGAGGGCTGCTCCACCGCGCTGCAGCACCCCTGCCCAGGGCAGATGTGGCAAGATGATGTGGCAAGAGCATCTTAAAAACAAAACCAGCAACCACTGTGACTGAGATTTCATAAATAACACTTACAACACTTACAAATATGGCAATCACACTGCTGCCAGTGCAATGACACTCACATTGCCTTGTTTTCTTACAGGTTTTAAGAATTTCTGTTTCCTCACAGTTTAATTCATGTGAAACGTTTTGTTCTCAGAGCCTGTGTACTTGGAGTTTGCTCTGGCCGGGATTCCGCGCTCGGCTGCCAAGCTTATGTGATTCCAATCAGCAGGATCGCTGCCCAAACAAAACACGGCCCCAGATACAGACACCCTCCAAGCTGCGGGGAACTTCAGAGCCAGAGGAGAACTTCATGCCTGCTCCTCAACACATCTCTGAGCTCAGCCAAACTAAACCCCCCAACCCAAGCCAATCTCAACGTGCAGGATATTCAGAGATGAAATGTCCGGTTTAGCTATGATTGCTCAAATACTGCAGTCCTGCTACGGAGATCAACATCAGAGTAGGAAGGAGTCAATATTTAGAGAACACTAATAATAATCATCATAAAAGCAAAATAAATAAAACATCCTTAAAATGTCAGCTGGTAGGAGGTAAAAGAAATCTCAGTACTGTTATAAATATTTTTTAAACCATCTCTCCATTAGAATACCAACATTCCCAGTCCATTTTTTTCAGTGGAAATCAGGCATATGGATAGGGGAGATAGGCATGTAAACACGTATCTGTTTGGATATGGGCTTTTACAGTTCATTACTGATGACTGTTATACATATCCTAAAATGGGTTGCAGGTTCCAGAGCCCAGTGTGCATGCCATTATTTTATAACTACAACAACATTCCTTTTATTTTCCCCCAGCAGAAACAAAGCTTAACAACTTTCATTGATTACTGCCCCAAGACTGACAGCTGTACAGCCTGCTGCAGCAGCCCAGCCAGTCCCATAAATAAGCGCTTCCCAAACTTCTGGCGCCAGATATCACTTTTAACTCCCAAACTTCGGTTTCTCTTATGTTCCCACATGGCTGCTGAGCCCTCCAGGACTGGCAGGTTTGTTGTATCACTTAACCTGCTTGTGGCTACACTGAGCACAGCAGAGCACAACTAGGCCTCCATGGCACGAGCTCTCCTGCCATCCGAACCCCACTGACACATAGCCAGGTTGTGTATTTTATTAAACGCAGTCACTGCTAACAACATCTCCCCTTACAATAACAGCTCTTTTTTTAAAAAATTTCTTCCCATCCCTGATGATGGTGGCCTTGAAACTATGTTTAGAGGTCAGCAAAGAAAACAGTCTGGAAAGCACAGGCCCAGTACACAGCACTAAATGATATGGAAATTGTCATCTCTGTCTGCTGTGCATCTTTTCAGCACCAAAGCTGCCGTGCAGCCCAAGGAGCTCTGTGTCTCTGTGGGCAAATCCTGACTGACAAACTAGGCTACAATTCCAAAAGCACCAGCGTGCCAAATTTTCTTGATGCAAAGTCAGGTATTCATCAGGCCAAACATTTATCTGGCCAGATGTTATCCAGAACACATGCGTGAGAGGAGAGGTAAAATCAGCAACGAAAAAAGAGCAGAAAAAAAAAAAAGAAATAGGAACTGACAAGAAGAGAGAGAGCAAAATAGGACATGCAGCGGCATAGATATGTCAAGTTTATTCACTTTTATGTTGAGCTGCTTTCCAGCATATTTTCCCCTAGCCTGCGCTAACAGTTGCTTGGTGTTGCTGGCCCAGCGTTAGCACAAAGGAATCCTGCAGCACTGACGAGGCTCTTGCTTTTTTCAATTTGCTCTTGGAGGCTGTCCAATAATTTCTGTGTCAGAGGATGCTTTAAAATGTTCTTTCTCCATACTCGGAGGCTTGTGGAGCCAGCCCAGCCAGTACAATACCTGCCAGGCAGCCACTGCATTCCCAAACAGCCTTTCAAAAACAGCCTTTCAGTCATTCTCTTATTTGCCCACTTTATTTTCTGCAATAAATCAATAACCTGGTAAGCAGTTACGTAGTGTGGTGACCTGGCCTTGCCTCCAAAGACGTGTTCTCTGAGCCAGGGATACGGACCGAGTGATGGATGTGTCTGCTGCAAGCAGGGAATTTGCCCAGGTTAGTTGCTAGAGCTTACATTGTGCCTAACACTATGCATAAACAAACGGTGCAAACCCTTGCCAAAAATGCTTATGTATTTGCTTAAATACAAACCAAATGAACTTTCTGGATAAGACTGTCGAATTCTTATATTTATATCTACAAGAGATAATGATAATCTGTTCCTTCCTCTAAAGCTGTCCATTTTATCACTGGCCCCGGTCAGGCCTTTGACACGACCTTACAGCCCTGCTGAAAGGCACTCAGCATTAAATTCCAGCGTTCCTGAGTATCTTGGGAGAAGGGATCCTCCTCCTGCCCATGGATTAGGCCATCTCCATGAGAGGCACCCTGCACCCCAACAGCACCCGCTGTCGCACTCCCCAAGGAGAAGCCGTGCGGCTCCGGTCCTGCACCCCTCTGCCTGCCACGGCCCCCAGGACCAGCGCTGCAGGAGATTCACAGCACAGGGAGAACTCGGGTCACACTGAAATAGGAGTGTATGGAGCGGGGTTTGCACCAGGTCTTCCCAACTCTCCCAAGTCACAGATGGAAACAGCACTCTGGACAGGAACAAGGGAGTCTGCAAAAATTGATGAGAAACATCCTCCTGCAGAATCCTGAAGCATCCTCCTGCCTAGTAAATTCAGTGATGTGTTGGATAACTGACAGGTTTTGCACAATAAACCTTTAACATAAGGACTAGAAACAAATAAATAAGAAAGCACAAAAACATTTGCATTCCCTTTTCTCCTGCAGCTTCATTACTCAGTAAGTCAAGTCAAGCCAGATGCAAAATAAGCTTCCAAGCACTCACAAACGAAGCACCCAGAGACATTCAGAAATTCCAGTTGCCCCAAACCCCTAGTTGCTTCTTTGCTTGTCAACGTTTGAATTTTTTTGCAGAAGCCCCATTAATCTCTACTCAATACTAAGATCCAAGATGCTAGTCCTTGCACTTATACTTAGTATATTAGTATACACATATACTAATGCACACTCACATTCACACGGGGTGGGGTATGTGTATAAATAAAACAGGTACACGCCTCCAGATTCCTTCACGCCAAAGTCCTCATGCTCTAGGGGACAGCTCAGGGACTATCTGCCAGGACAAATGGGAGCTGTTACCCCGAGCTAACTCCACACAAGGCACTGCAGTCCCGTCGGAGGAATCCACAAGTGATTAAGCAAACGCAAGTAATTCCATTCCGGAAACATGCATTCAGCCCTCACTAATTCCACATCTTTAGGAATTCCATGGCCATGAAAAGACTATTCCCATTTCCACAAAAATCCATAGTAAAACAAACATTAAGCTCAGCCAGCACAGAGCCAGGCCCTATCTTTGGGGCCACTGTACACGTGCTGCTACATGCACTCTTACTGCTGGTTCTTCCAGTAGCGGTTAAACATTCCCCCTTCAGTCAACGTAGCCCATAGAATGAACTGCATTGAATTATGGACTTCTGAACTGTTTAATTTAAACCAAACAAAACAAAGAGCTCAAAACTATCCAAATGTTCCAAAGCCAGCACAACTCAAGATTCCAGGTCCAGTGGGATCAGCATTCAGTCTTTTTGGGTACGATGGCCACTTCCCGCCTTGACGATAACCGTACCAAAAGACTCTCGCTTTTGTCCAATCTGCTCCCAATTTTCTTTGGTGCAGGGGTGACTTGCAAGTTTTGCAAGGAGAAAACTTGAACAGAAGGAACAGGTCTGCACAGAAGCAGAGAAGCACAAAAGGAACATTGTTATTCTCCAAACATCCTCAACTTTTTTTTTCCCTCCTCTCTCCACTGACTGATAACCACCTTAAATGAAATCCAGTCTCAGCAACAAATAATTTTGCACAGAGAAAAGCTAGACAACTTTGAATTTGTGAGTTTTGGTTCAACTCCAAGAAAAAAAAAAAAAAGTTGCAGGAAAAAAAAAATAGGAATTTGAGTTGGGTTCATTTTCTTTTTTAAAGGTTTCTTGATGCAAATCCTGCCAATTAGCACAACAAAATTGCAACATTTTTTCCAGGCTTAAGAAAAGTTAAGTAGTACAGAGCATAAACATCCAAAGAAAATGGTCAGAGCTTTCAAAGTTCTGAGATTCTCTAGATACATGTCTAATGTAAACCCCCATAATGTAACGTCATGGAAGTATTCTGAATACCCATAATATTTACAGTATCCAGTTTACCTATACTGACAGCTAGTTACGCACGTGAAAAAAACAACAAAATTAAAATAAATGCACTGCCTGCCTAGCATTTCCCTGCTGTCATCTTCCCTGGTCCTGTTCAATTTAGCTTGCAGACTTTACTGATACAGTTATTCCAGCATCCCCCATAGTGCAGAGAGCTCTGATTCTGCAGGAGACATTAACAAGATGGCTTTTCTCAAACTTGATGCATTTTAAATCTAAATTATTTATTCTAAAAGAGAAGGGAGTGAAAGAATTTAGGAATCTCTGATAAAATATTGAAGTATTGAATCTGGTGCATGACAATTAGTCATTGCTTTGGAAACAAAATGGTTCACAACAAATTTTTTTTTTTAAATGAAAAAGACTCATATTTGGCTGAAAAAACAATCTGTGATGCAAAATGTTTGAACAGCTTTACAAATTCAGTTCTCTGTAATTATACCAAGTTTGCTAAAAATTCCACTTTCACAACCACCACCACAAATAAATCATTGCCAAAATAAATCCAGTAGATGGTCATGCAAAAATGCATTTTCTGCTGCTTACTCTTATGATAACTCTTTTTATAGTATATCTCTCCACTCAGTTTTGCTGCCTTTTTCCTTTGTGTTCTGCTCACTAAGTGTAAGAGTTATCAATCCTATAATTCACCTTCTCGTATGCTTGGAACACTTCATGCTGCAGCCTTACCAACGGCCTCCAAATCGTGCCTATCTATCTAAGCCATCTGCACAGGTGTAGCCTGTATAAGGGAGACTTAGCCCTTTCCAAGATTTCTGGGCAAAATGGTAAGTGGGGAAAATGAGAGTAAATTGGCCTAAAAAGAGAGAGGAAGACTAATCCTCAGCATTTACTGACATGGCAACAGCCAGGCAGAACACTGCACACACACAGACATCGAGTATGGCTCTCTGGTGCTATTTTTGCCCCAATTTTGGAAGGGGGAATGAAGCCACAGAAAATATTCAGGTGAATATGTGAAGGCTCCTAGACTCTTCTTCAAATATTACCAGTAAATATTACTGCTTAGTTTGTCATGTTTAATGTAGCTTCGCACTTTTAGAAAATAAGTAAAATAAACACTGACCCATTAGGTAGTATCATCAAGGCCAACTACTCTGATGGAGCATCAATATCAAAGGGGAATCTTGACTGAGAAGCTCTCTGCTCTAAGCTGTGAGGCAATCAGAATAAGGAAGAGGCTACACAAGACCTTGTGGCTCATTACCACTTACCTCTATCAGAGTTTTCATTACCGCTGCTGTGATTCTCAAGCCTGCCCTCAGCAAAGATTTCTAGCCCTGTATGCTTTCCAAGCACATCAACAGAAAATATGCCACATGGGTCTGGAATGAGGTCTTGCCTTAGGCCTAGGCTTGGAAAGTCAGAGTTGAACATACAAAATGGATATTTCTCTACCTGAGGGTTGATTCAGAAGTAGATGCCAGTGGTCGATTCTCCAGTTTGCCGAAGGTGGTCATTATTTAAAGGAAAGTCTGTCAAAATGTTTGTATTGTGGTAAGTTATTTCCAGTCTAACACTAGTCAAATATTTCTCTTCCAAAATATAAGAAAAAAAAAGTTTAGCCCAGAAGCAAAGCTACAAACAGAAAACCTCAAAAGTAGAAAGTCTGAGCAAGATACTAACTGAAGTCAGAGATTTTGAGACGGAAATTTAGCTCCACATCAATCACCCATTGCCACATCCCCTCAAATATAGAGACCTTTAATCCAAGTGCATGATCTTCAGTCTCTAAATGACTTTAGGAGTGTATCCTTTCATATTTATCCAATTTCAGATCCCATGCTCTCTACCTGGAACATACTTAACATGACATTAGAAAAGCTTCTGAAATGACATCAACCAAGATTTGCATGCACAATCTGCACGAGCCAAACCTACAGCTTTATGAGACGACCAGATAGATAAACATCTGCCCACTCAATTCTGAGCAGCTGAAGAGAGGAAAAGACCTTTGATCATTCAACAAAGCTTGTTCCCTCTTGGGTGCAATCCAGCAACCACCACAACCAAAGTGTTCCAACCTTTGTTTTTTCACGTCTTCAGCTGTGAGTCGGGTATCATGCATCCCAGTGTCATCCATACTACAGTGAGCACAACGCATTAAAAAAAACAGAAGCTGCAGAGCTAAAACCTCTCCCTGCGGAAACGGGAACATAAACGTGATGACATCTGCGGTTGTTGAAGAGCAGGGCAGGACATGCAGTTATCCACAAAAGACGACAACGGGCTTTGACTTTGACACGATAAAAAAAAAAGTAAGCAATGAGTGGATCTGCTTAAACATTGGATTTTACGAGAATGGCTTTCTAGAAATAAAGGTCAGAAATTATTTAGAAGCACTACATTGCACGTGCTGTTCCATCACTAGCATAAAGATGAGCACGGAGCTTCCTCTGCCAACACATTCAAGGGGGCTGTGGTTAGAATCCATTTTCCCCGGAGCATCTCTAGAAAGCGATGAGTTCGACTCCTGCCCTGCAAAATGAGCATTTCCACTCTCATGCTTCATCTCCACCATGCTTAGAAATAACAGAGACTTGTGACTCTCAGCGAGGTTCCCCAGCTGACAGGGCAAAGCTGATCCCGAGGCAGAGCCGACACCGCCTTTCACACCCATGCAGCAGACAAATCACAAACGTGTTTCACAATAAAGCTGCCAGTATTTAAAAGCATTTAATGGTGCACGATGTGCCTGAATGGGGAAAGAGTGCAAGCTCAAGTTCAAAGTTCTCTCTTTGTATAGAGAACAAATTAGTTCATCAGCTTCACTACAGTTTCCCTCTTTGCTTTCCTCCCTGAATGTGCATTTTATGTACTGGAGAATGGAAGTAAAATGCGGCTTGTGGGTTATTTATTTGCTGAATTACCACCTCAGGCCAGACAATGTTGGGGAAGAAACAGGGGAGAATTCTGAAAACTGGGCAAGCAGTGAATGCACCAGTGAAGCAATAGCAGAGCCAGAGCTATGGCAACTCCTGCCACCCGCACCCCCGAGCCCTGGCCTGGACCAAAGGCCCCCCGGGGGGCGGCAGCCCCCTAGGTCCGAGGGAAGAGCCTGACCTCCCGCCACGGCTGCTTCTCATCCTGCCGGGCACGAGGCTCCCGTTTCACCTCTGAAGGTCAGTTCATGCGCAGGCAGACAGGCAGGGACAAGCGATACTGGACTCATTTTTCCCCAGCCCATCCGATTTGGAAGAGGCTCCTCTCCAATTCAGTGCTCAAAGTATTCTGGCTTCGGCCTCTTGTCTGCTTGGCACACGATCAGACCGCATTTAGCGGAAATCCAGTTCTTCTATAGAAACTGCATCTTAATAAACTGCATCTTACTTCTCTTTCCGAGCCATGTTCCAAGTGAGAGTGCACTACACGGCTTCCCGGGCCATTCCCGCATGAACGTTACCTTCCATCTGGGCACGTTTCGACTCTCAAAACCACATGCACCAGGAGGGGAAGAAAAAAAAAAAAAGAAGAAAAAAAAGGAGGGGGGGAAGGGGAAAGCACTGCAAAGAGGCTACATTGTCTTCCCATATTATATTCACTTAATAATCATAAGCGGCTTCTCAGAGAACTCCTCTAGGCACAGCTTTAATGTTAAAGCAATTCCTGCTCCTGATCAGCCATTCATTGAAGCAGAGCTGATAACCCAGCTCATTAAAAATTACAGGACACAGTTTCAAGAACTGCCAGTTCATGAGGCAGAGTCCGGGCTCCGCACAGCGCCGCAGCTGCACAGCTCCCAGCCTTGGGGCTCACTAAGGCACCCCAGGAGGCCTCCTGCCACCCAAAGCACTACAGTGTCGGCACTCAAGACGATTAGGTAGACAGAGGAAAATGCATAAATCCCACCCAAATGGCAACTTCCTCTTGGAGTTAAGGGCTCACATCCATTTACAAGGTATAAAACTCCAAAGAGAGGACAGCAGGAGAGGCAGCTCTGTGACCACACTATTTACCTTGCATGTGGGCAAAGAACATTCAAATATTTATTAGAAATAAGGACTTGAGTGCAGAGTGGGGGAGAGCTCAGCCGGTCGAGGGCAGAGGGACGGTCACCCCCCTCTGTGCTGCTGGATATCGGCTGCTGGCTCCCGGAGACTGACTTGACACCTCAGCTAAAGGGGCCTTTACATCAAAGAGAAATCCAGTGCCCTGCTCATCTATACAGACTCTGCAAGCATCGTATTGCTCTGCTCGGTGCTCGTGTTCCTTCCAGGAGAGGACTTCATTTTTAAAATAAAGCCCACTAGGAGGAGATTAACTGCCCTTAAAAAATACTTAACATGTTATCGAGTGGTCTGTACATATGCCGGATAAGAACTGTAGAAGATGCATTAAATAAACACTTGTGTTTAAAACCCATAAGCCTACTTACAATTAATTTGAGACATACAAAAATCTAGAGCTTACTCGGTTCAAGGATCCTTTGCTTTCAAAATGGCCATTCAGCAGCCCGGCCAGATACTTTTTCACAATACTACAGGCTCGCTTATTCATAAACAAATCATTAACATTCTTGACATAAATCCATAGTGTACAACAAATCCCAGCTATGATAATGTTTTACTACATTTGCTGTGCCCATCATGAATGGGAGCTCTGTTCTCACAAAAAAACATCCTCAACAAATAAAAGGCAAATTATTCTCTGCGAGAAAACTGCCAGTATGAAATGCTTATGCACAAATTGCAAACTAATTATCAAGTTTATATAGCAATAAACCTTGTTTTCAGTTAGTGAAATCAATTGTCACAATTTGTGCAAGAAAATATTAGTTATTATGAGTCCTTGCAAGAAAAATAGTAAAACACTGATATAGTTACAAACAGCATTAGAGTCTTTCTTAATTTTCTCAGCTACAAGGAGAACCTTTTACACATTCCTGTTTCTCCAAACCAGAGGAGAGAACTCATTTGCAAAGATTTTTCTAAACCCTTTGGCATCATATCCTTTGCACAGATTTACAGTTCCACATTAGAGGTTTTCAGCCAAAACCTGCAATGATTAAGACCCATTTTACACACACAGCAAAGCTTCAATTAGATCAATTAAAACAAATGGAACATTAATTGCATTGCATTACGTTAATGGAACATTACATTAGCATGTCAAGGGCAGGTTACCTGTCCTCCATGAATCTCCTCTGTGCTGGTGCCCAGCAGCAGTTTAAGCAAGGATGTCCCATAAAAGGGGCAGCAGGTAACGCCCTGTAGCACAGGGGCACCGACACCTGCAGCTGCTCAGGGGGACAAGGGAGGCTACGGGGCCCCAGTGTCCCCCGGCCGGCTGCACAGAGCCCCCAGCCACTGGCAACGCAGGGGAAACCAGAGATCGAAATCCTTATGATTTCCCTTAAACTGCTCCCCTTGCTCAGAGAGGCCCCGGCACTGGCCACGTTCAAAGAATTAAAAGAGAAAGAGTAGAAGACAGTTAAACTTTCTGTCGATGCTCTTGGCAGATCAGCAGTAGGCTCAAAGGAACTGCATTTCTCAGCGGGCTGATAAACATAATACAGAGTTTTCTATGTTGGCTGCCAACTCAACCCAATAAAAGAAAGATGTTTTCAATTCAGGAAGAGATGCATATGCACCGAAACATTTAATATTTAGCAAAAACCAAACACTGCTATCTTCAACCCAGTCCTGCAAGAAATTAGGCCCTCACTTAACATCCAGGAAAACCAGCCCGCTGGCAGTTGCTGCTTGCAGCAGACAGGAGCAAGCACGTGGCTAAAACTTTGCAGAAATCAGACCATTGCTGTTTCTATAAAAGTGTGCATGTATTTATAATTAAGTTAAAGCATTTATTAGGAGCATGCCATCATTTTTTATTATTTTGATTGACACAGCTTTCCCCTTTACAGCTTCTTCCAGTTGCACTTATGTGAGAATTTCACTGCAGCAAACACGCTGCAGCATACAGTCACAGGCAGCACGAATAACTTGAGGTCTTCAGGCAAACCAAGCGATGTCCCATAGCTCACGAGAGCAGATTAAATACACGTATCTGTGGGTTCTGCAAGGCACCCAGCCATCTGGAGCATTTCAAGTCTCTCTCTGGCAAAGAACACAGGTACCAGAGAGTTATCAGCACCATCCTGGCTGCCCTTAGCATCGCTGAGGTCACATCCATGACAGGTCATGCTTTACCCCTGCAGTCCTGCACCATAACAAACCTGTGAGTGCCAAAATCAGGCAGGGCTCAAAAAGGGATGATGATAAATTTAGGAATTATCTTGTTTCTCCCTGTAAAGCATCAAAAGCCCATAGACTGCCCCAGGGAAAACCAGAATATTGCCCTGCAGCACAGGCAGGCTGCCCTCTGCCAGCTCTGGCCCCATCCCGTTGCTTTCCCTTAGAGCAGCGAGAGTACCAGAGGGGACCAGCCCCAGTGGGACAGCAGGAATGACCGTGGCGCCGACTGTGGGAGTGAGGTGGACTGCGGGATTTGGTTGCAAAAAGCACATTGGTGATGATATTAAACAACAAATTTAAACTCTGCATCAGACAGCTACATATCTCCTAGTACTCTTAAGAGCAGCTTTCCAACTTGGCTTAAGGTTCAGCAAGCTTACCAGCTGTGGTTAGAAAAACATCTTGCTCCACGCTACTGTTTGAGTTTCCTATGCTTGAGGAGCAGCGCATGGCACGCGACCTGCTCACACATCTCAGACACTGACCTCATCTGCCCAGTTTCATCTCCACTGATGCCATATTTTGTCCACCAAGCTATTTCCTTCTTCAAAATCAAACTCAGGCCCATGATCCAGCAGCAGAGAAGTCAATATTTTAACAGTCATTTCAAACAGGAGCAGAGCCAAACCTGAATCTCTCGATTATCCCTTGCAAAATCTTGGCTTCAGTGCTACCAAAAGAAAAGAAAAGATCAAATAGGTTGGCTCAGATGGACTGTTATTGCTCTACCTATGTTTATTAACACTAGGTATATAGAGGAAAAATTAGGAAGTGCTAGAAAAATTTATAGTGATGTTAACCACAATGGCAAACTAAAAGTATGTACCGAGCCTGACCCTCAGCCAGAGAACATTTCTAGGCTGTTTCCTTTGCAGCTAGTCACTTGATCAGAAATGCTTTTTAGACAGAAAAATATTTTCCTTTCCAGGAGACTCCGTAAAGTCTGCACTGCGTGCATCTCGATGAGAATATTTGTTTCCTGCAGTAGTTTGATGTGCAGCTAATCCCCACATGTTGTCTGAACAACTTAGTTCCTCTAGCAAGCAAGGAACACCCACCCAGTCTGGTCAGTCAACAGGAGACAGAACAGCTTGATTTAAAGGAAATAGTACTGGCCACTCGTATCTGCCAGCTGTAAAAAGCTGCAGAACAACATCAGAAGATGCAGGAGGACCTACTTTGTGCATCCTCCATTTTTTCCTATGCAAAAAGAAGCAATAGCTCTGGGCTTATGACATTAATAGCTGTGGGCTGTAGCTTATCATTATCATCTAAAAGCAAAGGATTGCTGTTACAGTCAATTCCATTTCTCCCCAGTGACTAATTTATTTATTAATATAAAAGGCTGACATTTTCCAGGTAAGATGGTGAAATCCTGGGGGTTCTGGGCATCCAAATGCCGTGTTTGTGCATGCTCTATTGCATGTAATTCAGAAAACAAAAAGGAGCTGGTTTTGACATAGTGATTTTTAGGCTGAGTACTGATGATCAATCCAGCATTAATCCTAGTACTTATCTGTAGATACACATTAGGAATAAACGTTTACAGTAGTAACCACATGGCTTTTGGAATGACTTACTAAATGAAAGGCCCATATTAGGGACTGAAACCAGGTGAAAGCTTCCCGTTAGCATCGCAGGTCATCGGGGCCCTGGGCAAGGGCCGAGCAGTTGCAAGTGCCGTAACTCGGCCCAGAGCAGCAGGCAGCGCCCCAGGGCCTGCCAGGGGAAGGGGCAAAGGGCCACCGGGGACACGGGAATTGTGTCCCCTCCACCTGACCTGCCCCAGTGCCCCTGTGCCGTGTCCACTGCTGAAGGACTTAGCCCTCCATCAATTAGTACTAGCCAGGAACAGGGAGAAGTGCCAGAAAGTTGTAAATACAAGCTTTATATTGACCCACCAGCTTGGAAAATACATGCTGTAAAATTAAGACTAGCTAGATAAGGGAAAACGTCAACATTCCCTGGGAGTTCAGCGAAACCATGCTATAGGAATAATATTTCATGAAGCCAGTTGGTTCCAATGTTACTGAGAACCAGCCAGACTCCACATGCTCTCCGTTACTTTTAAGTACTTTTCAAATTACATTCATTAGCTAGAAAAACAATTTTCCTTTCAATTTCGGCGGTGCAGAGCAGAAAGGTATCAAGTATTTTCTAAAGCAAACCTTGAGTTTACGCAAAGAGCCCAGAAAACACATTGAATAATCCACCCTGAAAGGGAATCACAGCCCACTGTTTACAGCGCAAACTCACCCTGTTGCAACACAGCTCCCAGATCAGATCTGTCACGGTAGGTAAGCAATGAAGCAGCACATAACACAGAAGTCTCAATACCTCCTTTCAGGTATCTAAACTCTATTTCAAAGCCTTCTTCCAAGGGTATGAAGAACTGCATATATCTGATTTTTACAAAGCACAAGATGATAGCTTTGACTTTGTGCACTATCAGGCCAGTTCCCAGTCCTGCACTAGACCTCCTGGGTCTCCTGTGTCTCTGCACCAGTTCCACCCCCTCCCTTGCCTTGCAGGTGCAAGCAGTTAGGATTAGAAAGGGCAACAACTACTGTAATAATTGAGAACTGAGAACCACCTGGGCACAGCAAGGGAGACCTCCCTGAAGTCCTGCACCTGCTCTCAGTGGGTAACACCAGCAGAAAAGCATAAGGGATCCGACCCACAATGGCACCATGGGACTGAACACAGTGACGTCTCCTCAGGAGACAAAATGATTACACAGAAAAGGTGATGACATCCTTAGGAGTCATCCTCCATACCCACGGGGGACCGCACAGGCTCACTGCGCTGCCTCAGGTTGCTCATTTTGCAATACAGTCCCCAAGTCCTTGAGGCCAGTCCCTCTGGTCAAGCACAGGCTGCCCCTGCCAAGCTGTCCTTTACCTGCTCCTTTACCTGGAGAGCCTAATAAAAGAATTCACATCTTTAATAAGACTGTGCTAACTGGGATGCTACAATGATTAGTTTCGGGAAGTCTATTTCACAACGCTCCCCAGCTGTGGTCAGCGACAATGATTAACTAACTTGGTCACTCAGCTCTTCAAACTCACATCATTTTAGTGTCCACATGGAAACTGCACCAAGTTGATCGGCACCATAAGGATTCATCTATTTTTAAAGCAGGCATCTCAGTTTTATTCCGGCATATACTGAGTTGTAAAATTTAGTCAGAAATCAGACTTAAAAGCCTCCCAGAGCAAGCTGTTCTCAAAAACTCACTAGATTAATGTAGGGGAATAGAGAGGAAAAAGAGACCACTTTCCTATGGCCCCACATATGGATTTGGGAGTGAGCAAATATTGGGAACAATGGTTTTTT
>JAVCKT010031001.1:0-11816 GCA_032273925.1 Rhynchotus rufescens | reverse complement strand
TAAAGAGTAAAAGGAGGGAAATTCTATTTCTTATGTGCATGGACATGTGCAACTTTGCACAGATTTTTTGTAATTTATTGGCTGTATTAATCCCCATAAGTTCATGTATACCTACTGAAGAAATACATCCACAATGACTTTTACATTACAGGTTATCATAGAAGTTGCAGTTATTAATGGATAGCACTAGCACACATGAAATGATGCAAGAATAAAGTTAAAATCATTTAAAAACTGAAGTTCAGAAACACACCAATCAAAACCTTCACTCTTTATACATTGACCCTTATTGCATTTAATATTATGGACAATACAATCAGAGAACAGAGAATTAAGCCTCATGTTGAAAGGGTGATTAAAAACATATACTTCATACCTGCACTTCTTAGGTTTGGGTCTAGGTCTGGCATTTCCTTAGATGCTTCTGGACTAACACTGTAGATAGATGCGCCTGCTTCACTGACAATGCTACAAAATAAAAGAGCAAAAAAAATTAAAAATGTACAACTGAATATCACTATTGAAAAACTTCGTTAGCCTGTGAAGTATTAGAAGCTTAAAAGAAATAAAATATGTACGTACACACACACAAACACCTTAAAGTATTTTGAATTAACTGAATGCTTATAAAAGTAAAGCAGGATAGACATGACCAAATATCTTCATGTACACCGATATCTAATCCCTGACCTGCAACACCTCCTCTTGTTCAATTCTAGTCATATTATAAAATACACACTGTCCATGAGATCAAACTCCATATTCACCTCAAAACAAGAAATTGCTTTGAAACAATCCTGTTGATTGCATTGCTAGCAATCAACAGGAAACATAATTTGCACAAAGAAAGAAATATAAAATACTGTTACCTAGCTGGCAATTTCATTAAAGAAACCTAAATTGTGAAATCTAACGTCAATTAAACTTTTACATGAACCTGCATTGCTGAGAGGAGTGTGGGGAGAAGAAGGGTAGATTTGCACATAGTTTATTTAAAGCAAACTGCCCAAAATATTCAGCAAAAACAGCTCTATGCAGACTGAATCACAGAACTGCAGCTCACTTTTGGCAGCACTTAATACAGTATTCTTTATGATCTCCCTGCCCTCCACAAAGAAAAACACAGATGGCATGTCTTTAGTAAATTAAACTATAGTTTATGCATCTGCAGCACACCCCTAATTCATTCAGTAATAACGACAAACTCACAGATTCAAATCACACCATATAATTAATAAAACCCTCAAGTGCTCTAGTCCTACTCAAGAGGAAGTCGCAATGAAATATTCACAGGGTAAGTTAATTTTCAGCTGTGAAATTTTGACAGTGCTAAAATCAATCGCATACCTCTTCCAATAACTAACAAAATTCGAATTTCATGTTGAAAATTAAGGCCTGATATAACTAGTGCACTAAAAAATCCACTATCAATTTCAAAAATGTTTTTACTATTACTGCACCACTCTTGGAATAACTTTATGCTCCCCACAAGCAAAGTAACCACAACCCTTAGAAAACAGATCTTTCAATACAATCACATTTCTTTTACAGGTTCTTAAATGAGATACAACATTTTCCTTTTAAGAATATTTAGTAGGTCAAAGTATTAAGAAACTGATACTTAGAAGCCCCTCCCTGATGGAGAAGCTGAGAAGAGTTCCAAGACAAAACACACTTACATTCAGTATTGACAATCAATAAGGTGAAATGCAAAGAAAAAAAAAAATAATAAAAAAGAATAAGGATGTGTTTTGACTGCAGCAAGCTTTTTACAAATCGTTATTTTTATTATCTATTGAAGCCAAACAGGAATTTGGTAAAGCGCTGTAAATACAAGTTAGATTTTATAGTTACTGGAATCTCTGGTGAACATTTCATTATTACAAACAGACTGGGTCTTTCGATAAATGCAAAGAATAAAACCCTGTTCTCATTTCTATTAGCCTAACTTCAGAACAATCCATGCAAGGGGCTTAACAGAGCAAAACTCAACCAGGCAAGTGGGCCAGCCCGCTGCACGGGGCACAGGAAAATGAAACTATTTCAGGAGCTTGTAGAAAGCCGCAGCGTTCGGGGCATCGCTTCAGGGTCGGCAGCGCTCGGAGCACAGTCCCGCCACAGGCAATAATTGAGAGCCACGGACAAAACTAATTCCAAATTAGAGAGTCGGATGGCAAAAATTGTTGCAAAAGGAAGATGTTGACAGAGCAACAGAGAGTCTCATCAAAAGGATACCTCTGATGAGGGGGTAGTTGAAAGAGCAATGCAACAGCATGTATTTCTGAAGCTGTTCACACGTTAGGAAGGCAGCATCTGGCACTCGCCCTTTCTTCGGGAAAGAGAAATTGCTTCCAAAAAACCACACACATTAGCACGTACTTCCAACAGCCTTTAACTAACCTCTCCTCTGTACTCTAGCAGAACCAAAAAGTTAACCTTTAAGCCTATTTCTAATCTTAATACATTTTTGGTGGATATTCCATTTCCATTAAAAAAGCACATTCCATATCTTGCACACATTTGCAGTGCTGTACTATAAAAGTGCAGTATTACTGCTCACAACTCACTGTTTGATCCACTTTAGTATGTTGTATAATTTTAAAGAAAAAGACAAGCCGCTTGGCTGGGAATCATAAGGTATTTGACATTTCATTGATTCTCACTAAAGATATATAGACAATTTTCAGAAGAGGAATACGATACTATGGTTCTATGATAGTCAAAGTGAATTGCTCTGCCAAATTGCAAATTGTGAAACAAAAAAAAGTTCCTTGTTAAAATGAGTTCATAAAATTAAATTCAGGATAAGAAGAAAAAAAAAATAGTTGAAAAGAGCACATTTCCGTTTCTCAGGATTTTTTTTCCAAGAAAATTTAAACACATCATTGGGAGGGGGAGGAGAGCGGCACAGGGTAAGGAGAAATCCATACAAAGATCTTTCTTGAGCAGGAAAGCAAAATATGAAGCGCACTTTCAAGAGAAGCATACGCTGGATATTCGACAGGCACTCTGAGAGGGGTTCGTATGCATGCATATGTTCTGCAAAGTATTTCATATAGTGGACTTGAAAAAGGAGGAAGAATTTCCACTTGCATAGAAAACTGGTTACAACTATTATTGTTAACTGGTAAAAAACCTGACATTAAATAAAAGTTGTTATTCAGAGTAAATGCACAGAGCCACAAATTCCAAAGAAACCCTTCTCTGGTTGATTCAGCCACAGTCAACTGAGAGCTTACAGACCTATTAGTGCTAGTCATGTTGTTTTAGTTAGGTTGTTTTTAGCTACAGTGAGGTGGTTACTAATGTGACTGGCATATACATACTAAACCATGTATACATACTAAAACATGTATAAACTTGGTCACAGTACTAGTATTAGAACAAGAAAAAAAATGTTTTTGGATTTTTGGATTACTATTGTGTTTTGCATGCAGCACTTGGGTTTACAGCCTTTTTTACATTTTTCTTTTTAAATCCTATTAATTCTTTTGGAGGAGATAGTATATAGGACAACATATGCAAATTCTATGGTGAAAAACACTGTTTTCAAAGAATATGTGTATTTCATGTCAGATCACATTAGGTAAAAAATAAACCTGCTCAGATTAGTGGGCCACTGACTGTGGAGTACTTTAGTTCACACTGCTGTTCAGATCCATTGTTTTAGTTGCTTTGTTTTTTAAAAATGTCCACAAATCCAAAAAAAAGACAAAAAATTCTCAAAATAACCAAAGGAAAGACTTCTTAAAAGATTAATTTGGGATCACTTACCAAGTAGAAGACAGGTACTCTTAAAGATTATACCTAAAAATCTATATATCTTTAACATTACAATTTGTTTCTAATTTAACTTTTTAAGCCAAACAACACACTAAAAACCCAAAACTTCTAAATCACAGAAAATACATATGTCTGTGCATTCTTTGCAGCGTGCAGGAATGATTCCAAAATTGTCATCCAGGAATGATAACCAAAATCATAATAGCTAGAACAACATTAATTATAAAAGAAAAAAAAAAAAGGAAAAAGCAAGCTGCATTTTCCTATCAGAAGTCAATATTTAATTGATAAATAATCAATTAGAAACAACAGACACGATGTGCAAACTGCTTATGACATATGAACTGAGAAGCCTCAGAACCTGCTGTCTGAATTAACGAGAATGTTGGTAAAGAATGTGGGAATATGTCTACGTACCGGCTGCTTGTCGCGCTATCCATCCTACAGACTAAATGTTTATGCTCAGGATCTACGTGCAGCTTTCTAGAAGTGCCCGAACCTCTCTTGAGCACCCAGCCACTACACAATTACTCAATTTATTTTTATTAACTGTACTAACAGTCCTGTTGCAGAGAAAGTAAATCTTTGTGTACTCATTTTAAGTACCAACACAAAACCAATGCTAAATATATTCCGCTACTACCACCTGGTGGTCAATCAGCTTTATGCTCGAGACTACGCATTTTAAAGGCTTTGTGCAGGAATGCCTTTTAACACTTACTGGAATAAATTATTTCCTTACTGAACTTAAATGCTATATATTTCAAAAGAAAAGATAATTTGAAAATCCCAAAACTGCATAATGGCAAAAATTCCATTTAGCACATTAGAGCCAACAAAAGCTGCTTAAGTGTATTAATTTTACAACCTTGCATAGAATGGCACATTTTTAAAAAAGCTCACAATCTTTTTGGGTATTAAGGTTTCACTGAAATAAATTCTAGTCAGTCTCAGGTACTTTTAAACCATGCATAAAATCTGTAATATATACACAGAAAAATATATACACACACACACACCCAGGCTGGAAGCTTCTGGATAAAGGTATATAGAGCCCAGTAATATTTAAAAATTATTAAAAAAAAAAAAAAACCACAAAAGTAATTTCCCCAAAATTGAATGCCATACTGGATTAATAGCCTTTGCTACTAATAGCAAAGGAAAAAGTCTATTGCTATTGCTGTATATCTGGGCAGGTGGCATGAGAGGATGCCATTTATCCAGCAATGGACATTTACCCCAGGAGCAGGACACCAGGCTGGGCAGTGCCTGGCTCCAACACAGTACAACCATTTTTTACCACTTGTGAGGAATAAATGTCATGACAGCACAGGATAAAACGGATCTGATATGTACGGAACGACATATGCAAGAAAAAAGTGCAAACATTTGAGAAATGTTAACTCTGGCAGATGAGAATAAATGCAAAATTCAGTCTTTCCCTCACTTCCAGTGAGCTTGGTACTACCAAGCTACTTCCTACCAAGGAAGATGCTGGGACTGTGATATTATAAAAAATAGATATATAAAGAATCAACCATTATTCAACAAAATGAACATAATCACCACAGTGCTTCATCTGTACCATTAAACAATCCAAACATCTCAAAATAAATAATACATAAAGCTCAGAGGGTATTTCAGCATTAAATCACTTCTCAAAGTACCTTTCAAAAGTCACATGAGAAGAGTTTAGGTGCTCCAGTTTTCTTTGTGAAAATACATCCAGAAAAGCCCACAGCAATGGCCCTTTGACTAGAGACAGCAGTGGGGAAATCAAGGCTTAAAGAACTGCCACCATCGTGGAGTTCCCAAGCATACAAGGAGCTGAGCACACAAAGTGCCCTCAAGGATCCCCAGAAATTAGAAGCAACAAGGTAGTCCTCTGCTGAACTGCATTCCCTAAGTTTCCATCGGAAGTATTGCATGAAATTCTGCCTCCTGATGCTACAGCAGGTCCAATGAGCAGCTCACACAGCAACTTGGGCAATGCCACCATTTCAAGCCATCACTGCATCAAGGAAAGCTTAATGTGGGACCAATTGCTCTATGTACTTCAATACATTACCGCAAACTAGTCAAGGGCTTAGTCACCTTCATGCAGGGAAAGAAGGAACTTTCACAATTGCAAATCTATTGTTTGCATTTCCTGCTGTCTCCAGTCTTTTGACCTACTTGATCTTGTCTGCTTGGTTATCTCAGGCTGTCAGCTCCCAAAGTCGGCGTGTCCTCCGTTAATTCACAGGGGCTGGAATAATTCATGCATCAACCTCCCTCGTTTCTGACTCCGGTGACTGCAGACACATGACCTTCATATGATATGCTCAACCTCGCAGGCCTAGGGTTTGGGCTCAAGTGTCCTTTTATCACTTAATAGTCAAGTGATAGTTTCGTGAGCAATCATTTGTATTTTTCATGTGTTGCACATATTAAATGGGAATCAATATCCAAAACACTCTCAAAGTAATCAGAAGAGTTTAATTTTAGATGTAGGTTTTTCAGTGGTACTTCAGAAAAGGCAGCTTCTCATGGATTCTTCTCAGATAGAATATAAAGCTAATGCATGCATAAGCTAACACTTAGCACAAAACTGAGTTTTCTTAGTAAACAGCTTCTATTTTTCAAATCTAGTGCAAAGAATGACATCTGTTTATATCAGTGGTCACCAAAAAAATCTAATCACACTTTCCATCATCGGATCAAGTCATGAGAAGTGGCATATATCTTGAAATACCATTAAGTCTAAGGGCATTTATTTTCCCCTTTTTTCCAATATTCTTATGCGGAACTAAATGACACCACAATTCTGTGGTGCACCGTTTAACATCAATATGACAATATGACCAAAAAAAGCTTAACATTTGTTTAACATTTTGAACATCAAATTGCAGTCTTTCAACATCAGAGAAAAATCAAAGGCAGTCCCCATGTCTCAACTTTGTAAGAAATTTGAAGTGATACAAGAAAGTCAAAGCCAGTTTAACTACAAAGACTTTCAGCTAAATCTCAGAGAACAAGTGAAATGCATAATAGATGGCAAAAAAGGAAATATATCCAAAAATGCAATTACTAAAATAATCATCTTCAAGTACTACCCACTCCCATTCAAGCTGGGAAATATTAGTGTAAACATAAACATGTTAGATGTTTAGCCATTTCAGACTTCGACTGCCCTGTAGGTTAAGAGAGGGCAGTGTGTTGCTTTTACATCCTAAGAGCATTTTGCACCAACTCAAACATAATAAAAGGGAAACTTCAAATATAAGAACAATTATATTCTAAGTCATACAATCCAATTGCTTCTTTGTGACTCCAAAAGAGGTTTCAACAGTATGGACACACACAAAAAAACAACTGTGGCATGTGATTTAAAAGCTTTTCCTTTAAAGGAAAGTTTCTGCTTTGGAAAACACACCCCAGTTAGCTTCCCCATTTGGATGAATGCAGCAAAGTACCCACATACTGACTACAGAACGAGACAAGTTCAAATTTTTCTGCTTCTATTTCTTCTACCACTGTCATTCCCTTCCTCAGAGAGGTGATAGGAAATTTCCTGCCTGGCACTATTGCAATGAAATGCAATATTTTGCATTTTACCAGAATAAATAGGTTTGAGAAACACTGCAAAATCTAACAAAAAGTCATTATGATTTAATTTATTCTCTGCTCAATATAACTTTAGTAACTCCTAAAGAGAACAAAAACTACTTATTGCACTAAACTGATGCAACTCCCTGTACAGCTATGGCCCGTAATCCTTTATTCATTTGTCTAGGAAGCATGCCCTCAGCACATCCCTGCAACGGGAAGAATGATCAGATATCTGTCTTCATCTTGTCTGAAAACGATGACATTTTTCAGTAAGAAAAAGGTCCAAATGGCAGGTGTCAAAGAGCTTTAGCTTCACACGTGGTGCTAGGAGGCAGAAAAAACAACAGCAGCGTGTGGCCATGTCAGAGCTGTACAGAAGCTGCCGTACGAGTGCATATCTGAAAAGAGCAAACCTCATAGTCTGTTAAATCAATCTAGTGCCAGATGCTGTTATCAGAACAAAACTGGTGCTGCGGATTCATCCCCAGAAGAAATACGTGTCCCGCGTCTATAGTGCAAAGTGAAGGACCTAGCGTGGCACGTCTCGAGACTGAAGGTGACAGTTACCTGCGACTGCCCTCACCGCTTGTATTGGCAGGTTCAGAAACCAGGTCCTGTCAGTGCTCATAAACTGGTTCCAGCTGAAGGGGATTTCTGCTTTTGCAAAGAACTCTAAAATGCGAACTGCATGTCCAAAGTCTACTCCCAGGTTGATCATCCAACAAAACAGCAGCAAGTCATTTTTATTTTAAACATTGTAATACAGTAGGAACTTAGATATGGAATTTAAACACTGCTCTGTCCTCCCTTGTAGCAAGACCTTGGAAAGGAAGCATAGCAACTGGGATAATCCTTCCAGAACACAGTATTTCCTCAACTTAAGACAACAAGTACAAATAATAAATAAAAATGTCATGGTCTTCCTAATTCCAATTTTAAAAATGCTATTAAAAACACAGCATTAAAATAATTCTAATCAGTGTTAATGATTATTAAATACATTCAATTAGGAACACATGTATCAGGTATTGTTTAAACGTTATGCATCTATATCCTATTAACATGAAATGCTCAGCAAGTTCAGACATGGAACCAAGGCCAGGCAATAAAAAAGCTTTCAGGATTGGCATGAGAAAGCCACTCTGACAATAAAAACGGACATGAGGAATGGTATGTTTTTTATGAATATATATTAGAATTGCAAAATCACTCCTGCCAACGTTCACTCCAACACAGCTAACTCTCCCAATGACTTCAAAGGAAGAAAACAGATGTATGTTTTAAAAACAAAAGACACGTGCGGCTAAGTATTTACAAGATTTAACCTAGCCTATGTTACCTACTGAAGAAAAAATAACTTTAACTGAAATTGCCCAGGTGGACACATCAAAAACACGGCACGTTCCAAACCAAGATTCCATCATTGCCCCCAAAAATCTAACAAAACTCTTCCAAACTGAAGAGCCCGAGTGGCAATTCCCCTGTCCCTCCTAACCCCGGGGAGCTTGGCCAAGCAAAGGAGCCCGAGAGGCAGCAGAGCCAGGGAAGCAGCAGGCTGGGAGCAGGGGCCGCCGCAGGAGCCTCCTGCCCGCAGCTCCCGGGCGGCCTGGCCACGCGGAAGCGCCGGCGCCAGCGGCCGCTCCGGGGGGAGGCAGGTGCTCCGCGCAGCCCATCTCCAGCCAAGCAGCATCCTGAGGCCGACAGGAGCAGCCCAGGCTGCTTCGAAACGCCCGAGCGGCAAGCGGCGCAAATTCTACCGCTCTGAAACTGCAGATTGGGGCATAATTATTCAAGTACTCCTTGAAGATGGAGCCTTACAAGATAGCAACAACTGAGCTTTGAGGAACCATTTTTTTTTTTCTAAAGCCGCTTTTTGTTTTGTTTTGCTTTTCAAAGAATGCTGGCAATATAATGAATAGCTAGGGTTTCCTAGTAATCTCTATATTTGCTACTCTCACTGATGAGAGTAGATTTTTCTGTTCTTTTTGTTTTTGACATTAATTTTCCTTCTACTTCTCCCTGTTTTCCTGGCTATAATTTACTTGTCCCCTTCTCCTGCTAACCTCCACTCTTCTTGGCAAGAACCACTCACCTCTCTTTCAAAGACAGTCCACTTGATATACACTTAAGTGAGCTCTAAGCAATCTCAGCTTCTGCTGAAATTTGAAATCTCAAGGTTCTGTTTCAGACCTGAAAAGGGATACATGCCAAAAAGGATGCCCAATTCCTCAGGCTGCGATGTTTTTTAGGATTCTAAGTGCTATCCTGCCCTCAACACTGTGGGACACAAGACATTTAAGGCACAGACGATTCATTAAGTGAGCCTGTGGGCTTCTCCAGCAGTATGAAATGGACCTCTCAACCAATTTATCTCTGAACTTCTTATATGTGTTAAAAAGTGTAGGATTGTAACAGTTTGTATTAAATTATGTAGAAAGGCTACAAGATCATGCTTTCAGCATCTCCATCTGCCCTCTGGTACCGTTTTATTTGGAAAACGGTCAATAAAGATGCAGCAGCTACAGTGGCTAAAACGCAGTTAATCATGTCAGACCAAAGGCTGGAGTTTAAAATCCTGTTAATTCTCACAGAGACTTTGTCCCTAGAGTGGAGTATAACTGGACAAGACCACAACATATGGAGCAAAATGCCTCTTCGAGAATTGCACCTCCAGCAATTGTCATTTCCTTTAATGCTCACTCTAAACATTTTGGAAGGAGTTCAACCAGAATTTTGGTGCAGATTCTGTAGCTTTGATTTAAATAAAATTTGGGCCTGTAGCCTTGATTCAGGCTTAATTCTGCTCCCCCCCTGCATTTTACAATATCACTGATCTTAACAGGTGATCTCGTTAGCAAGCCCTCTTCCCCGGTGCAGATACATGGGGAAAAGTATAGAGCAAACTATACCTTTTTCTTATAGCTTCTTATCCAGATCCAGCTATCTGGATCTAACCATGTCATGGTAAATATTTTTAAGTTGGTTAGCCCCAGCCCCTATGCTTCCTAGTACAGCTTGCTGAAGTCTTGCTGAAGAAAGACCAAGGTTCTCCATACAGAGAAGCTCCTCCAAAATTGTGGCATTCTGGAATTTGTGTGATTCTTGACCAGAAAGTTTTTTTGTGATGATATGATATGATATGATGCAGGAAGGCATGACTACATTTTTTTGGCAGTGATATTTCTTCTGTCTTTGATTTGCAATTCATTTTGAAAAGGTATCTGTCTCGGCTCACAGAAGATAAGCCTCCTGTATCTATTCCCTAACTCAAAACACTAGAGAAAAATGTTAGATAAAGTAAAAGGTGCTTTATGTAGATCTTACTATAAAAATCATATGTCATTATCTCACAAAAGTAATTTGATATTTTGCTCTATTGCAGCTTATGAATATTCAAAGCTGTCACTTATCAAGAAAAAAGTTCCCTTCTGTCCATCAAGATCCATCAATTTATCTTTTTTTTCCCCCTCCCCACTCTTCTCCACTCTCCTTCTACTGGAACAAAAGCCTAGATCTTAAAACACTCCCAGCAAAATCTATCAATTACCTATAAAGGAACAGTGGCATCATAGTTTAAAAAGGGTTATAGCAACAAACCGGAAAAGAGCCAAGGGAGGGTAGTTTGAGAGAGAAGGGGAAGGAGCCCATGACCACCTCCGTCAATTTATGGCCTGAAAGAGTGACCAAATTTCAGAAAGTAACATTTTTCACAAAAAAACAAAAACAAAAAAGCCATGAAGTCAGATGAAGCTTGTTTCGCATTACCAAGCATATTTTAAAGGATCAAAGATGCATAAAAGAATTTTTGTCAAATCACAACAGCATTTTAAAATAAATTCCTTCAAAAGATGTTCATAGTTAAAAATAATTCTTCTTTAGAGTTACTTTTCATATTGACATATTTCAAGGTGGCAAAATCTACTTAAATGTCCATAAAGCAACATAAGTGGATTTAGAGTTTCCTTATTAAATTATACCATTTTCTCCTTTTAGGCCTCTAGGGCTCTTTTGTGTCTTCTCCAGTGCTACTCATTGTCATATGTTTAAATATTGTTATTTTACTGATATCACATGCATCCACTGGGCGTGTGCAGTAAAGAGACATTAATATGAATTGAACGAATTTGCACATGAACAGAGGTTAAACACTGGCTGCATTCTTATCTTTTTATCATTTAAAACTCTGGATATCTTATTTTGTGTCACAAACAAAAGCACAAACATAAATCTTGTGAAAAACAAACAAAATCCCCCAAATGTCAACAAACCTGAGATGGATTCATAAATTGCATCTTTTTCTTTTTTTTTTTTTTAATAGAAAACACAATTTTACTTAGTAATACTCAAAAAAAATGGAATTAGTAAAATAAGAGTTCAGTTTGGTAGTGGTATAATTCCTCTCCTCCCCCTTCTTTTAAGCAAGAATAATTTGTTCCCCTAGG
>JAVCKT010031000.1:0-18830 GCA_032273925.1 Rhynchotus rufescens | reverse complement strand
CTTTCCACGTCTAAAAACCTAAACTTCAGATCGGTTTCGCATTGAGATGAGTAAAGCTCCCAAAATGATCACTTCAACAATAATATGTAATTCTGTCCTTTCCCCTACTGTGCAGCTTTGAACAACTCTGGGGAGCTTTTATTCTTCCCATCATTTCAGAAGGAGGCCTAGCCGGCTTCAACACATGACTATGCATTTGGAAGTTAACTATGATTAGTTACCTATTAAAAGGGTCAGTGTGTTCTTGTCTCAGAGAGGTACACTGCAACCAACCTGAATTCTTAACTTCCCTTCAAGAAATTACTCAGTAAATAAATGCACAAACTTATGAAAATAAACCAGAGTATTTTTCTCTCCTTTTCAGCCAGCAGTAGTCTATGAAACGGTTACAAGTCTATGAAATGATTACAAATTTTTCACTTAGGACTGCTGATGGACAAGATTTTTTTTCTTGCCAGGACATTTTCACTGATTTAAGTGGTATCCTATACTTAGCATTCTTTTCAAAATTATTCAGGTTTTGATTTATAAAACATAATGAAGGAATTAAATGCATATATTCTTTAATGGATAATGCAATCCTTTACATGGAACTGATTAAGCAAATTCTAATATTAGTGTGACATAATAATCACAAAGTTACAATAACCAGAGCCAGGAAAGTATTAACCTCTCAACAAGTAGTTATTTCAGTGTCATATTATCCTATTAGCTGTGTATTAGAACATACTCATTCTGGATCACACTAGCAGTTTTGTCAAGGTCAGAAGTTGTTGCAAAGACCAGAGTAAAATATTAACTAGGTTCTATGCTTATTTTGTGCCCTACTGAAGGGAATTCCACAGCCACAAATTCCACACACCTACACAACCAAACACAGACTTCCACAGAACAAGCCATCTGCAAGGATACACAGTCTTCTGCTAATAAGGATTTGAGGTCCTCCTGATGATATTAACAAGGTATCAGATACTAAAAGCCCTTGCCATAGATAAAAGACATCCAGTTAGATAAAAGATATATTGGATATATCGGAAATATCCTATTTGCAGTTGTGTTTCTTTAAGATACTCAGAACAGTTTTCCTCGTGTACAGCAAAAGTCACATTAGCCACAGAGGGGTAACAAGTCAAAAAACAATGACTTCATGGCATCTGTCTTCTACCCTTTTCTCTACCTTATTTAGACTAGAATAGACCTTTACAGGACTGTTTTGCTCAGAGGTTTTCCATACTCTAAACACATTAAAAAAAAAAAAAAAAAAAAAAAATTCACTTTAGAGTAGGAGTTAGTTCAGGAGTATCATTTTTATATGTAAAATGTTAAATAATTTTTCATGTGCTTATGTAACACATATATAACTTCAAAACTATATATGCTAAATCAACCTGTCAGTATATTGACCAAACTTGCAATTTCATATAGCCTCTCCGCAAAGCTTTACAGTCTGTTAATGTCCTCACTTCACCCATGATAATTTAGGCACTTCGGCCACCATTATTTGTTTTTTGTACAGCATTGGTGTACCATAACTTCTCATAGTATGCTGACCTTAGTTATCTTTCATTTTATACTTAAACTGCAAAAGTCAAGCTATATTTATGAGAACGACATACGCAGCATATATCTATTATTTACAACACTGGTTACAGCTGCTTTTTGTCAACCTTTGCTATTAAAGAAATAGCTTCTGATCTACATGGGAGATTACTGTTAGCTTTGAAGAAACCTGATACTCTCCGGTCAGACAGAAAAGATAAAGAATTCATCTTATATACTCCAAAAACACATAACCAAAAAAGGAAGTTATCAAAGCTTCCTCTCATCTATGATGCATAATATTTAATATTATTTTAAACAGAAGAAATACATATGCAGTTGTAATACGCAGAAGGTAATTGTCTTCCGCTATTCCTACCGCCTCCTTTGATAAAATTCCTTCTTCCCTTTAGCCAAACCACATGTCTTAACACGAAGCTATCAGTTACAGTTCATATGACCGCAAGCTTCATTTCACTCTTCAAGTGTGTTGATAAATGAAACAGCTTCTAAAGTTTGTCTGTCTGTTCTATCACTTTGTGGATCAGGTCAGAAGTTTAGCGTACCTAATACCTGAATAAATCAGTCAAGGTCTGCCTTGAATAAACTTCATCATTTGGAGGTTTTTAACATGATGGCTACAGACTTCTCTGGACATCAAAGCCATTTGTGCAGTCTGCTGCTCAAAACACACCACAATTGGACAGTGCTGTGCAGTTAGCAACTGTACTTTCTGACTTGATATGATTGCAGTGGATTGCAGTTTGCTGCAACCTTTTACCTATAGTATTGCATTCCAAAAGTTACGTCCAAGTTTTCCTGCAAAAATGGCCCTTCCACTGACAGCAAATTCATTGGTAAATTGTACGATTCAGGTCTAACGTACTAGAGCTTCAAAATAAACAATACAGTTTTTTATACTACATTGAAACCAGGAAAGGATTCTTATTCGTTTATCCCATAGAACTTGTAGAGATAAACTCATTCCTTTTTAATTAGGAAGGCATTTGTTTATTAATTTATTACTAAGCTGAAGTCCCACAGCAATATGTCAGGGAAGCAGGAAGTTTTTACCATTGTTACATGGAAAACAATTTGGTCACAGTTTCATTGAACAAGCATTAAAGACGAACAATTCAGGTATCTAAAAAAAAAAAAAACCACATGCAAGTATAAAATACAAAAATGACCTGGAAAGGTAAACTATAACAAAAAAAATGTACATCTTAAGATTAATGGAAATAAAACTGAATTCCCTACTTACATGCTGCTAAGCTTCCTATAGCAATCTCTCCCTCTCAAAGGAAAAGAAGACATCCTACTACTAGCACATCAATGAGCATGAAAACAGAATTGCCATGACAGATCCTTCTCTCTTCTACCATCAGATAACGTTGGCTACGTTTCTAACACGAGGCGAAACAGATCCATAAAGCGCTCTAATCACACAGACTACATGCTCTCTCCAGGCCCTGCCAACCTACCTGAAATCTCCAGCTGCTGAAAATTTTGTTGATTAAACACATACATTAACACATTGATTGGCACATAAAACAGAGTTAAGTATAAAACTAATCATTTACATTGTACATAAAATGGGAGCAGACTGCTCATGACTGTAGAGTTTTTCTTCCCGTGGAGACTGGTTATGCTTTCCTCAGGAGTTGTACTTTAAAAATCATTAAGGATATTAACACCAGAGATATAAAGATGCTTCTAAATAAACTTGATAAGTCTTCTTTAAATTAAAAACAACACAAAATCACTTAAAGTAAAATGGGAGGAGTAGAACTTATGCTTAGAGCAATATTAATTAGATTTCACTTTGAACATCTTATTAAATTTACTATTAGACAGACTATGTAATGCAAGTAAAGAACAGCTATTTATAACTATCCCCAACCCACAGCAACTCATTCATAGAACCATTTCCCAGACTATGTTATTGTTAGACCAAACAGACTACTCTTTCATTTCTTGTCAGTCGTAATTACAGTTCCATAATTGAAATACAGTAAATTACCATGCAGTACCTTTGAAAGATGGTTCACTGAGGTTAAGCTGTCACTGCAATTACTGTATAATAAAAAATGATGATCTTAAATGCTCTAATTTTCTCTCAAAGAAAAAATAAGAATTTAGTTCAAACAGCTCAGACGAGGCAAGCATCTCCAGGATCATGTAAACAATGAAAAACAACAAATTTAAGCCAAGCCAAACAATCTTAGGTAGAAATGTAAATCTATATAAATGCTGCATGTAAACTTTAACTACTTAAATTAAATATTTTATACTCTTTATAAGAATTCACAATCATACAGCATCTAACACTTTCCATGGGCTTCAAAAGCCTAAGGGGCTTCTTTTAAGTTTGTTTTTAGTTCAATTCTACATTCTGTTTTCAGACATGAATATTAGCTAACTGCACTTCACTTAACACCAAGAAGGCTGTATGAACTATAACACCAGACGTGTGGGAAAAAGAACAATACTTGCACAAACATGTCTAAGCATAAAACTGGATCTATAATTTTGATTTTCACATTGGTCAAGGGCAACTTCCTTTTAGAAATTTCCTCAACTATTTGAAACAAGCATTAAAAAAAGAAGAGAGAGAGAGAGAAAGAGAGAGAGAGAGAGAGAGAGAGAGAGAGAGACTGTCCCTATTTTCCCCAACAAAGACTGCCTGATCATCTGATCATACTGGAAAAGGAAATTCTTTCAGTCCTCTTCTCATCCCTGGTTCCAGGCACCTACTCCCTGATGTTTCACTCGGCTGGCATGCATTCATTTGACCATTTAGTTAACAAAATTAGGTCAGATCAAAAAAGGGAGATTAAAGAAAGAGAACAGAATAGGGGAGAGAAAGATGAGAAAACAGAGAAGCCCTGCCAGAACTTTCAAAACTGTCGTTCCTGGAGCAGCAAAAGCAAAGCACAGTGGGGCTCTTCAAGCCATTCACCATGTTTCAGGCATTTCACTCTGCCCAAGAAATGCAGTCGGCAGCACCATCCTCCCATCCATGCTCTGTCAAAAGGTTTTAAAGCAAAACTAAGCACCTAATAAATACTTCTTCAAAAAAAAAAAAAAAAAAAAGACTATAACTTCAGCTTTTATAAATAATCAATATCAAGAATATAAGTATATGAAATTAGACTTACTTTTAGCTGCTAGGATTCTTAGTCCTAATTTTTACCTATTTGCTTTGCCAAGAAAAAAAAACAGGATCTGAAAGCATGCAGTACACCAGATCTGCCAAAGGTACAGTTTTCTGGGGAAAGATTAATTTTAACAGCTTATTCACCTCTGTTACTTTTTCCAGGCTCTGCTGTAGATCCAGCAATTCTTTATCATGTTGCTCTTTAATTTTATCCATCTCCATGTCATGGCTAGACACTTCTTCCTTTAGTGCTCCTTTCAAAGCTGTAAGCTCACGCTCCCTCTTTCTCAGTATCTCTTCTTGTTGATCTTTCGCTACTAATACTTCTTGTAGATCCTGCTTCATCTGCATAAGCTCCTAAGAAAAAAAAGGAAAAAAAAAAAAACACACCTGGCACCAGTGACTCCAGGAAATGGGCTCTACAAGACATAATCAATTTCTTCAAAACTCTAAGTAAGTTGCAGTATGCCAAAAGTATTAGTGTTAAAAGATAAATATTTTCCATTTTCGTATCAATTATCTTCTAGGTTCAAGAGAAATACTAAATTCTCAGGCACTACTGAGAGAACACTCGTCATTGTGGTGTTAACATGATGTTGATGTAACACGTAGTTCTTGAATTATGTAGTTAAACAGTATAGCTACTATGCAACTCAAGACGTGTTGAGAATAATCCCCAAAGGAGGGGAGAAATAATCATTTCATTTGTGTTGCAGAGGAGATAAACGTTTCAATACAAGCTGGCCTGCAAGGATAGCTTTGTTTCTTATATGACTGACACATCATTTGCAGCTTTTATAGAAAGCTAGGCATTTACTGAATGTAAAATGGCACTGATGTATCAATATGCACTATTCTAATAAACTGTTCTCTGTTTCATCATCAGTAAAAGAATAAGCTACTATTACCAGGGAAACAGCAGACTCCTGTTGCTGCCTGACATGACAGAAAAGCTCTTCAGTTCGTCTTCAGATGCTGTCCCTCCTCTCTCCCTGCTCTCATCAATAAACAGTTCATGTAGACAGTGCTTTGATGAGTTCTTTGAATTTTCTCAGTGCAACCTCATCTGGTGTTAATATGTACACCTTTATCTTTCGTAAATGTTCTTGAACATGGCTTTCCCTTTTCTGTCCACAATCCATTTTGTGGAAACAAACACCAGAACGTAGATAATTCAGCTCTGCCTCATCCATACAATATTTGTTCTCTGTTCCTTTAAATAACAGGACTTGTATATTGTATTCTTTTAGTGTTAATTCCCTTACTTTCATGCCCTCTTAAGTAACTTACTAATGTTAAATTACTTGGATGAAACGGGAAAAGCTAAAGCACACCTGTCTTCTCTATCTCAATTCTCACTTTAAAAAAAAAAAAAAAAAAAATCTTCTGATGCTTTTTTTGTGCTTTCTTTCCCCACTAACCTCAATCAGAACTTCCTTCTCCCCTTCATCAGTATGTTTTGCATTGTCCAGTTCATCATGCATCTCAGACAGTTGGTCTTGAAGATCTCTGATCTCAGTCTGGTATTGTTCCCGCTCCATCTTCACCTGAAAAAGCCTAATCATGGAGGAGGAAAAAAGGGTTTTTAATCTGTAGAAATGCTGATTCTTCCAAATACTAAACAGATCTGAATACCTATTCTCATGCTTACCACCAGGTAACAGGATAGAAAGAAGTAAAGCAATAATATGTCAAGGAGGGTAAAAATAAAAATTCTTTTTAATAGACGTTTAAGTGGTTTCTTTTTTTTTCCTGAATTAGCATACAGATCATTGCCTTGTCTATACTATTCAAGCATTTCTGTATTTGTAAGACTGAATCACGCATTGACTATTAAAAACAATTACAAGATTAAAGACATTCACATTATAAATGTGAATGCATTTACAAAAAGACTCTAAATCCAAAAATGTTTTTACTGCAAATATTCTAAAAATAATCAATAACAATCAATAGTTGAAGCATTTCCTAAAATAATAAATGTCACTATTTCATTCATCTAAACATTTTAAGAAGAGGGGAAAAAATCCAATGAATAAGTTTCCTAAAGCAAACTCACTCCTCCAGGTTTTCTCTAAGTTCCTTCTCACTTTCCTCCAGACGCTTTTTTAAGGCATCTTTTTCACATGTACTTTGATCAAGTTGCAACTGAAGTTCTTTCAGGGTTGCTCGTGTAGCATCTCTCTCTTCTTTGGCATTTTGTTGATTCTAAATTGTGTACACCGAAAAGTTAAGCAAGATAATAAACACAACATAAAGAAATTAAAGGTTTGTTTATTGCAATATAAAGAGAGCCAAATCGAAGTGTATTTGAACTATCCAAAACCTTTCTAACAAGGTAAGTAGCACCTTAATTTCCAGGTCCATTTTTTTCTGCAACTCTTCCACTTTCCTTTCAAGTTCTGTTTTTTGTTCCAACAAAGCTTTCATCTCAGCTGAAGAATCAGAAACCTACAATCAGAGAGAGATGCTTATTGCAACAAATTTAAGATATTTTTTGACCATTTCCTTTCAAAATCTAAAATAAAACCACAAGCAAGGCTTATTAAGCATCACATCAACTGCCTGAGCTCACCTGGAACTTTTCATATAGGTCAAGTCAAGCTAGTATTTTCAAAGAAACTGTGATTTGATTTCCATATAACTTTTTATTAATTGCTTAATACATGTTGCCAATAGTAGAGAAAATACTGTAAACATAAATTAAACCTAAGTAACATCTGAATTAAATCATTAATATCTGAGGCCAAATTTCACTTTATTATATCACTGTTAACACCCAGCAAAGGAAAGCGTGTGCCTTTGTCTCTATCTAAATACACACATTAAACTTCCAGGAGTTTTTTGGGTTTTTTTTTTTTTTTTTTGGTAATTTTTCCACACGTTTTATATTTTATTTTCATTCCTTATACACAAGTATAAAAAGCAAGTATTTAGTTCTTTTTATGCTATCACTGCAAAACATACAAACCTCTACACTTTTTTTCCTGTGCTTAAAAACAAACGAAACAAAAAAAAGTGCATCAGCACAGGTTGTCAAATGGCGTCAAATTTTGGAGAAATTTTAGTGACAGGATTCAAAATTAAGTAAACTGCATTTAAGCACGTCTTCTAATAAATGTGCAAAATATTCTTCAAGTTTATATATGTATCTTTGCAAACTGCACACCTCAAAGATATCTTAGGTAAATTATTAGATTTAGAAAATGTAAAGATCAGTGATTGAACACTGCACCACTACAAAACAAGCTAAAGCAATTAATTATCTACCTGTGCATTTCCAGCAGCCCTTGACTTTAAAGTCTGAATTTTCTCAAAAACTAAGTTGACTTTCCTCTTCGTAGCATCATCATTATCAGCACTTCTGAAACACAAATACCATGTAAGTGAGCACTGAAACTTCAAGGATGCACAGAAATTTAAGTGTAGCAGATGTACTTTAGTTCGTTTGTCCTTCCTTCTTCATCTTCAAAGTTACCATCAGAAAATACAAAAGTTTAAAAAAAACAGATGGAGAAAGAATAGGTGGATGAGTGTTGTGTATTGAATGCACAACAAAAGAACTTTCATCAACTTAAGAAATATAAGCACTTAAAACAGAAAAGCTTATTTTATGATTTTTCACCATTACATTCACATGAGATAGGAACCAAATTCTTCACAAATCTACTTATGAATAGTAACCTATTCACAAGCTTCCTGAATTTATAATAGAAGTTCATCTCCAGAAGTATTTAAGAGAAAAAAGAAACCCATATATTCTGATTTCCAGGTACATTTAATTGATTCCTGAATAATATCTCATGTAAATCCTGACTGCAAGGATATGTCAAGATCCTTTACTATCTTAAAGGACAACGCTGAGACACACCAATTACGTAGTATTCATTAACAGTTCATTTAGTTACAGTTTTGATTTTACAGTTTCAAATTTTAAATATAGTTGAAAAGAAATGTTTAGAAGATACAATTTCACCTTAAGGAGTTTGTTATGTTTACTTACCCTTCTTTAAGGTAATTATAAAGGATCTGCTTAGCTGTCTCTTCATTTGTTTGCTGTGCAATATCTTGCTGACCTTTCAAGAGATCAGGAGTTGCCTAAAAGAAAAAGATTAATATTAAAAAAAGTATGAGGGTTTGCAAACACAACTTTTACAATCAAAATTCTCTGTTCAGTTCTATGAAGAAACATACTTAATGCACTCCACCTTGTCCCCATCATATTCATTCAAACAAGAATGAGACTGTTTTTAAAAATATATTTTCTACAGCCTCATCCAGGGGATTACTTTTTGTTTTATTATCTTCCAGAATAATCTTGCTATCCCATTCAGAAATATTACATGACGGGAGTTTGCTTTAATGAAGAACAGAAAAACACGTATCTAACAACATGACAACCTTGGTATACTACGGCATGAAATGTTACTGAAATAGTATATTCAAAGTTACCTGTATACTGGGGACGGATGAATATGTTTTTACAGAAGTCTTCTTGGTTCCTGTATCTGGTGGAAGTGTAAATCGGTTTGGCAATAACAAAGTAGAAGTTACTGTTTTAACTTCCTCACTCTTACTCTGTCCTGGGAGCGTAGATGATCTAAACATGAAGCTCTCAGTGCAAGTTCTATCTTGTTTGTGATACTGCAAAGAATTGAAATGGCCATTCTGAATGTCTTTATCAGGCATTTGCAGCGTTCCAGTACTTCGAGCCAAACCTTTCATCTCTGTGGAAGGCAGCTTCTGATCTCGAGGTAACTGCTTATGAAGGCAAACTTCAGATGGTCTTAGCAAGTGCTCAGTTGACTTACCTAAGCTTTTACTGAATTCATGCAAATAACCTGAATTCACCTCACGACTTAACGACAAGGCACTGTCAACACTTCTTGATCTTTTACGATCATCTGGGTGAATCTTATTCCTTTTTCCCATCCTACCTCTTCTCTGAGGACCAACTTTCTTATCAAACTTTTCAATTAGCTCATCAACTCCCGGAAGTGAACCAGTGTCAATATCACGGCCAGTTCCAGGCAAAAATGGAATATACCTTCTGTTTTCATGTCGATTAACATTGTCTGCATAGATAGCATACTCTTGGTCATCAAGTAAAAATTTGTACAAGGAATTTGCAGAAGTGGGAGTAGCTGAAGAGGATGATGATCTTCGTGAGTCATCCAACACTGGCCCAGATGAATCTTGTCTGCGGAAAGGAAGAACATCTGGTCTAGGTTTCCTTGTTTCCATATGAGCAACGGGACTTACACATGAGGATCCTCCTGCAGATGAAAATGAACCTGAAACATGCACCTCATCGGAAGTGATCACGTTACTGGGACAATCCAACCCCTGCTTTTTTTGGTCTTCCACTGACCTGTTCAAGTGTATTTTTTTTGTACTTGCTTTGGTTGACTCTGCAAGATACGGATTTGTTTTCTGTAGGGACACTACTTTGGATGAGGAAATCCAGGGCCTTGCTTCAGTTTTACCTTCATCTGCAAACGATTTAGATTTACTGCACAGAGAAGATTGGTAAGTGTCCAAGTTCAAGTTATTTTTTTCAGGATCATAAGGCTGTAAAAGCTCAGGATGTCTTTGAAAGTTCAACAAATTGGAGGACTTCAGTGGCCCATCTTTAAAATTCAATGTTCCATTTTCTTTTTCATCCATATTGGTTATCTTTTTGCTTTTAAACATACAAGGTTGCATATGCTGTGTTCCAGAAAACTTTGTGTGTTCACCATTTTTGTCTTCCAGCTCACAGACAGAATGAGAGTTTGTGGTTGGTCTACTTACAGTCTGAGAAATGACCTGCTGTTCTTCTCCAGGTGGAGGAGGATTTTCTGGCAAACATCCTTCTGCATTGTTTAGTACTATGTAAGGATGCCCATCAATTCCTTGGACTCTAATACTGACACCGTAAGATCCTGTCTTCGAATTCTGGGCACTGCTGATTTTTTGAGTCTCTTCAGTGGCAAGTTCAGGAGTAACTTCATAGTCCTGCGACACTTGCTTAAAACCAGCAAAATAAGGCTCCATTATCTGAAAATTATACCTGCACCAAAAAAAAAAGTTTCAAATACTTCAGATTCTCTCATTGTTTGCTTCATACAACCATTCATTTCATACTTTGAACATTAAGTAATATGCATTAAGGTGAATATGCAAGCTCAAAACGAACACATTGCGAAAGAAAGACTAACAGCTGACTGACAGAGCAGGTTAATGGCATTTTATGAATGTAAATACTACGAAATAACAATAGGATAAAGTTAGCTACATATAGCTCCTGCTAATTGCTTGGAAACAGAATTCAAATGACAGATGGTCTAATATTTTTGGAGTTAACACATAACATCTTTTATTTTAGGCACCTTCACTGTATTTACTGGAAGAGGGTACTTTCAAAAACCAAAGCCAGCAGTTAATATCAGCTGTACTCGCACCTGAATGTAAAAGCCTAGGAGACTAAAGCAAGCAGACAGTTTTAGGTTACCAGTTCAAGATAACTAAAGCACTGCAAGCACTGCTTGCTTCTAACTCATGGTTTTTATCTGCTTTTTCAACTTTTGTTTTCAGAAACGGAGATGTGTCATTGTTTCCTCTAACACTGTCTCCTTATATCCTGTAAAACCTTTTATGTCACTGTAATATTTTATAGTAAAAATATTAGGTTTCTAAGTACATCTGAAAACAAACTTTTTCATCTATTATCTCATTGTCCTTCATAAGTATAAACTATGCTACAAATTAATTTAACAATCTGAGGGCTTTTTCCAGGAAACTCCAGCTGTTGTTTTAAAAACCAGACACTTAGTTGACCAACAGAAAAATACTTTTAGTATTTCCAAAGCTGATAACATTTCTGTTTTTCTTGAACAAATGAACTCTGTGTTGTATGTGCCAAAATTGTTTTAAACTTAGAAAACAAAAAAAGATTAAACTCTACTTGCATTTCAAATGCTAAAAAAATTTCCCTCTCTAGGCACTATTTTTGTGGGAGGTTTTATTTCACCATCATCATGTTTTATGAGCAAACAGCCAACTGGTAGTTACTGACGGCAGAGGTAATAGTAGGAGCTCTGTCTATAGAGACTAAACCAGAAGAGGGTGACGGTCTGGTATGAAACTTTGGCAAACTTTGGAACTAAGCTAAAGACTTGAGCAATCACCGCAGCCTGACAACAAGAACACTAAAGAAGGGTGAATAACTGACATCCAAAGGGATACTGAAACATTAGTACCACTCTAAAAACAAACCTCTGTAACCTGTATTCTTATGTATCTCAGCGTGAAGTATTTCCCTCAGATACTTTAATCAGCAGCAGAATGATCATTTTCTCGCAATGAATTAAAAAATGTCACTTGATACTAGCAGCATGCTAGTCTAGAGCCAATTCTTCTTTTTAACATGCACATCCCCTGAAAAGCCCTCTCCTCTACTCAAGAAACAGCCCTAGGTATTCATCAATTGCAAACGCCCTTCATCTATATGAATCTGCATGTACTTCAAGACACAAGGCATCAATCGTTTTAATGAAGGAAAATAGATGACACAAACACAAAGAACCACCCCAAAAAACAGTCTCCATGACAAATCCTTCCTTAGATACATAAACATTTTGTAAACTAATTATCGCAGGAGCTCACTTCCCTTAGTAAAAGGAAGTAAAATAGACACCATGAATCTGATCCCAGTTTATGACTTCCAGCAATAGGAAGAGAAATAGAACAAAGAAAAAGGCACCATCGAGCCAAGGAAAGCCCATGGGCAGCGAAGGCCGAGGGAAGTGCAGAAACAAAAGCAGACAAAGTGCGAAAGGAAACACAAGTACCAACACAGCGCGTTGTCCTGGGCCTCCATTCTATAGGTTTCTTCATACTATTTGATCTTCTTTTCTGATTACTTACAATATCTCACAATAACTACAACCTTCCAACCTTAATGATTCTATGATCATAATGGTATTGTGGAAGATGCATTATGTTGACTGATAGTGCTATTAACATTAAACAGATCAAAATCAAGATGTGAAAGATAACTGGGATGCAGAAAATGTGTACTGGTCCTGCCACTCAAATTTTGGAGACTTCCACGGACTTCATACTTCATTAGATGACAAGGCACAGTAGATAACATTGTCAAAACTATATCTTACTAAAGAGTGTTTTTTTTAAAAAAAAAAGTGAAAATTGCAAATGTTGCAGAGCTTATCAAGAAAATCTAATGATGTTTACTATTTACAGTTAAATTCATATTTTATGCATACATTACACAGCCTGCAGCTCCAGCTTTGGCAGGCATGCAACAAGAGATTAAAATGAAAGGCCTGAAGCTCTTACTTTCCCATCTGCCTGGCCCATTCCTAGGATGGAACCACCAACTCAAAAGTGGGGGGCAACTGAATCATTCATGAGTCAGTTTGCAGCCTGGCACTAAGGTTAAGGCAATCAGTCAACCCTGTTTCATGTACTACAAACGACTGAAATTCTGACGTGTGACAAAGGGGAGGAGCTGGCAGCTGGGTCCATTGGCAGCTACCTCTGCCTGTTCTTAATCCTCTTTAAGTCTGCTGCAGCCCTCAAATGTTAGGAGAGCACAGTTTGTTTACTGTTAAGCTTATGAAAAGAGGTTAGATATTTTAACACTAGTTAAGAAGAGATTTTCCCTATTTGTTGGGCTGCTTATTGTCTCCTTATAGCTACTTATTAAAGAAAAACTTTTTCTAAAAAATCTGATCTTCAGGAAATAGAGGCAGTAATTCTGCAAAAAACATGCTTAATTAAGTCTTCCTATTATTTTATGAAACTGATTTTTATTTCCTATTTGTGAGGTAAATGTTATTTCAATAGCTTATAACAAATAAGCAGAACATTAGTACTTTAGTACTTAATAACTAACAATTTTATTTTGAATATATTCCATTTGCTAAGGAGAATATTTATACTCCAGGACACACAACTACCAATATTGCTTTGAGATGACAAGCTCAACAACAATTTAGAACAACAAAGATACATTGTCATCTTCCTCCTAGTAACCTTATCTGCTGCTCTCAGCAAGCCAAATTTTACCACGCAACAAAGTTTCACCTGAAAACTTGAGAAGTGTCCGGAAAAGGAAACAGCTTGACTTTCTGCAGTTATACGGTATTAACTTAAGCAGCTGGATTTACTAATCACCAAGCTTGGTAAATCCAGTCGTTATCTCAAGGAAGTTTAAAAGAACACTGACTTAAAGACCCAGAAACCCAGTCAGACACAAGCGAAGCAGATTTATACCACTGTGTAACACACAGTTCTATGGGTATCATTGGAGAGAATGTTCCCTGGATACCTACACTTTTTTTGAAATTTCAACAACAGCAAAAAAAAGAGTATTTTTCAATCAAATATCTCCCTGAAAACTGTCAAGAGCTGAAAGAAACAGACTTCATAAACAAGCATGCCATCAATTCAGTCTGAGATTGCAGGTCTCTATACACACACACACAAGGCCCTTCCTCACTTTGAAACCTCATGAAAATAGTGGGCATTTCCTGCATGATCCCACCCACTGCTTTATTAGGCTACTGGATCAACCTTCTTAAAAATCCAGAATATGTTGGTTTGAATGATACTTTACTTCAACTTAGCATTTTTCCATTTGTCTTCAAACAGCGCAGGCCACAACTTGCTGTCATTGAAAGCTGCAGTTTGGTCATAGAAAGCACAGTTAGCTGCACATTCCCCCCCGACTCCTTTGGTGACAGTGACAGCAACTGTGCAGCCATATAGCTGCACATACTGATATCCTGTCATACAAGAAAGAAAACCCCCGTAATCTGGAAGCTGTTCTGCTCTCCCTGCCAACAAAGCAGAAAAGAAAGGAGCACTTTGAAAAACATATTCCTGTCCCAGAGATGTCCCTTCTCCCTGGAAGCTCTGCAGCACTCCTAACACCATAGCATCAGAGAGGCAGAGAACTGCAGCCTCTCTTCCTCAGCCAGATGTACAAACCAGACGTATCCAAAAACGTCACTTTCTAAATCCCATGTTTAGCACGTGCTCTTTGCTCACGTGTGCCCTGCCTCCTCATGCACAGGCACGATACTCAACATCGAGCTTCTAAGGCAGCAGCAGCCAAGCGCCCCGCACTCCTGCTTCCAGCACGTGGGATAATTTTTCCAAGGGCTGGTTAGCCAGGGTTCCTATGATAACACATCAGCAAAGGGCTAGACCAACATTTGGAGGCACCAATTGATATATTCCCTGGCCTCCTCCTTGAGTCAGATATCCTCATAGGCATTGACCCTCGCATACGTGAATGTTTCTTAGCATATACCTAGTAGATGCAACAGTTGTCTCACCTACAGAAATATGGAAGAACAAAGAATCTTGCTGTTCCACTTTTTCCATTGCACTAGTATGATAATCTGTTGATGACAGAAATATTGAAGCTGCTTTGTGTAAAGTATCATAATTCTAAGGTTAACTGATTTAATTGTATTTCCCTTCCATGCAAGTTATAACCAACCTATATGCTAAAGGATGAAATAATTTGCTGCCCATAGTCCTTAATCAGTGCCTTGAAACTGGATTTACTG
Source organism: Rhynchotus rufescens (assembly GCA_032273925.1). Classification (NCBI taxonomy): domain Eukaryota; kingdom Metazoa; phylum Chordata; class Aves; order Tinamiformes; family Tinamidae; genus Rhynchotus; species Rhynchotus rufescens. The sequence continues at coordinate 3,548 of JAVCKT010031000.1, read as the reverse complement.
TACTAGATTAGATTTCTAGCTGATCAAGTTGAGCATTTCATCTCAAAGCAGATGACTTGGTAAATCTGATAGAACACATTTAGGACCCAGAGATTCTCTGCTTAAAACAAAGCAGAAGTTGTCAGCAAAGACAACTCCATGCAACATTGCATGAAGTCTATGAAGTATTAATTTTAAAATCTTCAAAAGATTTGTTGCATTTCAACCAAACCACTCAAAGCTCTTTCAGAATTTTGCTTATTCAATAGTCAGTAACCCTCTGAATTCATATTTTAAACAATGCATAATAATCTGCTCCCATTGATTGCTATTAATTTAATCGACTGCTCTCATTTTATCTAGTTCTTTATATAATTGTTGCTTTTGGATTTATGAAAAAGAATATGAAAGCTGTACTTACACAGTATCTATATCTTAAAAAAAAGGGATGTAACAATTTATGGATGTTTACTCCATTTTATTCCACACATGCATTGATAAATGCCAGGAAGGAACTGTAAAATTTGTCCTCCAACTAAAACTGAGCTTGCTCTCCAAGCTAAATAAGAGATTCTCCATACAGCTGACTATTCAAAAAGCTGCAGTTACAGTGCACAAAGACAATCCGGGTGTTAGGCCAAAAATAAACTATAGTGCTACAGAAGAAAGAAGAAAAAAAAAAAAGAAAAAGAAAAACACAGGAAATAACATTGGGAGAGAACAGGAAGGAAAACTTGCATACTATGAGGGCAAAGAAAAGGAAATAGAAGATAATTCATGGAAAGACCAAATGCTGTAATGTTTTTGCACTTGGTAGAATACAATCTCACAAATATACCTAGCAAACATGAGGGAAAGCTGCATGAATTTCAATCCTACCTACAGTCAGAGGATTCTGCAATGGGAAAATGAGTTTGGCTGCACTCTGTGCATATTAAGTCTATACAAAGAATCATTCAGGGTAGCTGAGTTCACTTCATCTTCTGCTGACAGCAAGGTGGAACAGAGAAAAGTCAAATCTTAAATTTCTAGGTATGTGTCTATAAAACAGCATACGTGAAAACTAGTCATGATGCAAACTGACAACATACAGCAATAGACAGTGCTTGTAAACGACAAGTTCACCATATTTTCAAGATGTTCCTTCTCCTGATTAGGATTATTTGAGGCATATTTTCAGTCTATATAAAATTATATATATGGTATCTAGAAGCCATTCCCTATACTAAATAATGACACCTATAGAACACAAGAAAGCTTGCAGATCATTTTCTTTTTGTGCCTATACCACCAGCCTCTAACTTACTATTTGCTTCCTAATGGTGAAAATTCAAGAGTTTCCAATTGCCCACCCAGAGAATTTTCTGTAATACATCACATAACAACTCAGCATGGGGGTCTCTGGCAGAAAGCGGTGGAATAAAGTGAAGCTGAGAATTTTTATGCTTAGTCAACTTGTTTGATGACAGCAAAGACCTAGCTAAAGCTTCTATTCATAACAAACTGCAAAACACACCAGCGAGCTAAATACATTCACTCTATTTACAAGCAACAAGAAGGCTTAATGTCTGGCTTCTCCTTCCTACCTATTAGAATGAATAACACTGACAAATTCCATGCTTGAAACTCCTGGGCTGCTGGAAACCCAGACCATATGTCATGCGCTACTCACAACTCCAAAGAAGTACAAGTGTTATACCTTAAAAACTTATACTTGGCATCATGATAACTTTACTCAGATGCTCAATCCATAAAACATAAGTTTGATAGTCACCTCTTGAAGGACAGGAATACATTTGGGTTTAATGAAGACTGGGAATGCAAGGAAACACTAATAGTTTAAAGCAAGATCTGGGTCTAAAGTTACTCACATCTTGGTTCACATTCCCATTGGCTGAAAAACGTCACATGTGGGGAACTCTTTCGAAATGTCCCACGTAACTATGTGATAAACCAGCAAAATTCTTAAACTGTGTGACAACACACTAGTCTTGATATGAATTCTCCTCCACTTTATCAAACCGGAAACGCTCATTTCTACTGAAGAAATTCAGAAATATCAACTGAGCGACTTAAGGACTTCAGTGGCTCTAACTGCAGTTTGTAATTTCAAAAACATAATTGGTTTCTATCCAAATACCTAATACTATAGTTCTCCACAATAAATTCTATGCTGTTTTACTACATTTTCCTCCAATTGTCAGCATTAGAAGCCTTGCATTTTGTTGCAAAGGAAATTATCCTAATGATATCAGTGGGATGTATTATTGTTTAAATAAAGAGTATCCTGTGCGTATTCTTAGAGGTTGCAGCAAACACATCAAGCTTGTTAAAAAGTCTTTTGGAAAGCCTTTCTCAAAGAAATGGAAACAGAGTTAGAGCCATGTTTTTTTCAGTGCTTTAAGGTCACAAGTGTTTTTCAGTATTTTAGTATTACCTAAAATGATGTTCCCCTAATCAAAACAAAACAAACAAAAAAATATTCCTTGGTTTTAGATGGCACCTTCTCCACAATATCTCTACCCAAGAAAAATGTAATCTTGCCTACACTAATTAAAGCAACACAACTGACCTTTGACACAACAAAAGACAAGAAAAAGAAGGAATAATCTATAAGAAAATGCAACTATTTAATACAAATAAAAGGAGGTAAAATAGACTTTAGCATTCAGATTTAGACAGCCAAGATAGGGTCAGAACTTCATGTGTATTCAAGCTGGTTATGGCTTCAATTTTCCTATTGTTAAGCTTTGTCTTAATTATCACTGCATTCTTTAAACTCTTGGCTTCCTACCCATCTATTTTCTTTGAACTAACGCAACCATGCATTTTAAATTTAAATATGCAGTCAGAACTGTGGGCCCTGCGCCCAGCCACTATGAGACAACAAGATGATATCATCACAGTCAGTCTAGGAGGCATAGGCTGGCAGAGAGCAGAGGCCAGATACTGCTCAGAGGAAGGAAGATTCACCAGGTTCCCAGGGAGATGAAGCATCAAGAGGGTCCTGGTGTGGACCCTCCTTACACTCTGAGCCCAAGTTTAGCCAGCTCTGCAAACTACCACTCTTCTCACCCGCACGCAGGAATAGCATAATGGCTGGGGGGAAATGAGAGAGATGGGACTGCTTTTTTATGAGGCTTAAAGCGCTTGTGGAATTCTAATGTAACATTACAGCCTGATTGTTCTTGCTAACAAAGGCTCCTACTGCTGCACCAATTACAGGAGCCAGACGTTTGTTCTCTGGGTGCAATAGCTAATGATCTGCAAATGATTGTATGAAGGTGCATCTCAGCCCATCAACAGCTTCAGCAAGGCCTAGCAACATATTCTGAGCTAATTCACATCACTGAAAGCATTCCCCCGTACCATCTAAAACATAAAAATCTACCCCTTTTTGCATTATGCTTTATGTGGAGATAGATCACAATTCAATTTCTGCTTTTATTTTGGAGTGTTTTACGTGCAGAAAATACATTTTTCCCCTTCTAATAATCTTTAGTAGCTTTCAATAGTATCTTTCAATATAATTTAAAATTGGGCTGGAACATTTCTAATGACTGGTAAGT